>MU225972.1:970962-985927 GCA_018584345.1 Thuja plicata | reverse complement strand
TATATATATATATATAATGTTATAGTGGTTTTGGCGACCTTTAAATATAGAAATTGATTATCAGTAAGATATTGACATACTCTTCAGACGAAATAATAAGATTATTATATTTCCCTTGAGTTCACCTTTTAATATAGGGAATTTGGAAGATTCTAGGTTTTAGTAAAATTAAACGTTTACTTAAACTATTTAAATTTAAGGATTGACTTTATAATAATCGAAGCCCATTGCGTCGACATCTAGCCCTTAACATTTAGTTAAAAGGTTCTCTACGGGACTAGTTTTTTTAACATAGCCATTAATTAAATAATTTAATTGAAATTTTTTTTTAAAGGGAAAATCTAATTAAAGTTTTTAGGTAAACATAGGGACTATTAATGTTATTTTTATGTGGTCAATATATGTGGCCAGTATACTGACTACTATAAAAATAATATTAAAAGAAGTACCATAACCTAGAGGGATTTTTAATTAACACAGAATCCTTTAGCTTTTAAGCAACCCGAATTTTTTGAATAACCCTGGAGACGGAGGATAGGGAGTCCCTCTCTTTCTCCACATCATCCAACTCTATTAATGAATAATCAGGATGACATGTAAATTCAGATAACCCTCAACTTGTGAACCTTTAATCGATTAGGGTTAAGGGATGTTAACACTAGTCATGATTCCCCTTCGACCCTCTTGTCAATAATATTACTATTTAATTTCACCTTTTAAAAAAAAAGTTGTTGCGTTTTTGGGCGCAAAATTTTGGGCATGACATTAAGCCCTCAGTTTTACCCAACATTTTTGGTATCATTGCTGGGGAAGGTATTAAAGGCACAAAACCATAGTGAATTAAGTTAGGACTAGTCCGCCTTTGAGAAAATTTGAGCAACTGTCGACCTAGCTTAGGTAAGTAACTTTGGTTTGCACTATTGGAATTCACTTAGGTGCATGAATAGACCTAGAGATAGCGAAGGAAGGTTTGTAAAGAAGAATTTAGCAAGCAATTCAAAACCACAAAAAACACAAAAAGAGAAAACACCATTGATTGAAGAAGTAAAAACTAAACCAAGTCAGTTAGAGTTGGGAAAGAGTGACAACAAGCATGTTATTAAAGTTCCATCTAGCCCACCTACTATCACCAGTTCTTCAGAATTAGAAAACATGGGAGATAACAATGAAGGTAACAATGGTGGAGGCAACCTTTGGGAAGATTACAATGGACCTAGGTAGGAAAGGGCGTTAGTACAACATAATAATCCCATAACCTTTGAATTTCCTATAGCTCATCCCGCAGATAGCGAAGGATTTAGCAAGCAATTCAAAACCACAAAAAACACTAAAAGAGAAAACACCATTGATTTAGGAAGTAAAAACTAAACCAAGTCAGTTTGAGTTGGGAAAGAGTGACAACAAGCATGTTATTAAAGTTCCATCTAGCCCACCTACTATTGCCAGTTCTCCAGAATTAGCCAAATAATCTGTTGATTCCTTTGAGTCTTGGTGTAGTAAAACCCCTGAAAACCCATTTTCAGTCTCCTATACTCCCTGGACATTGGATATCATTCAGGAAATAGAAAACATGGGAGATAAAAATTAAGGTAACAATGGTGGAGGAAAAATTTGGGAAGATTACAATGGACCTAGGTAGGAAAGGGCGTTAGTAAAAATTAATAATCCCATAACCTTTGAATTTCCTATAGCTCATCCTACAGATGATGCCCCCATGAAGAACATACCACACTTTTCTTTACCTATTTTTAGAGGCTTGACTGTTGAGGATCCTGATATGTTCTTGTTTGATTTTGATGTTCTCTGTCATAGTTATGACTACTAGAGCGATGATCAGAAGCTAAAGTTGTTTCCAACTACCTTAAAAGATGCTTCTCTATGGTGGTTTATGAGCTTATGAGAGATTAGAACATCGGAGCAAATGAAGGAAGCATTTTTGACAAAGTATCAAGAATACTGTAAGACAAAGGAAGTATGGGATGAGATTTTCCATATGAATCAAAAGGAAGATGAATCTGTTGAGGATTTCCTTGAACACTTTGCGTTTAGTCCACAAATATCTTGACGACCTGATTTAATTCCTGACACTATTAAAATAATTTTTCTTAGAGGCATTTGAGATGACACAATGGATGCTTTGAATTTAATTGATAAATATGACATTTCTAAATTAAGCTTTGATGATATTTGTTATATTTGCAGGAACTATTCTAGGTCTCAACATTCAATAAGAGGTCATTAAAGTAAGTTCCTCTCTTAAGGAGCATCAAGTATTACGAAACTCAAAATAGGTAATCTACTTGAAGACCTTAAAATTGATTTGTTGAATCACATGGGGAAAGAAATAGACACATTGTATACTCGTAGGAAACATGATGAAGCAAAGAAGGCCTTAGCAGTATATTGTCCCACATGCAATAAAAAGCATAGTCAGGAGGATTGCCCATACAATAGAACAAATATTTCATCCCTACCAGAGGTTAGTAAAAGATCAATCTTAAGACCTCTTCTCGAAGGAATAACTAGTATGGAATATGCTGAGGAGCTTGTCTATTTTATGGCCCCAAGACATCCTTTTCCACCACGAGCCATGTAACCAAATTTTTTCAATGAATATTTCCAAGGACCAAGTCAATCCATCCCAAATCAATCTGCATGGTATGGAGGCTGGCAACAACCCCCACCTTACCCTCAATGGTCACAACAACAACATAAATATGCTACACATCCATGGCAACATACATGGAGGCCACAACCGCCACAACCCTCATCATATCCACAACCATATCCCCTACAAGCTCCATTTCCACCTCCACCTTTAGTTAGTCCCTACCAACAACCAAAAAAATTTCTTCCACCCATACCATCATCTTATAATCCACCAATCAACCCACCACAACCACCAAAACTCACATCAATGCCAACACAACCAAATCCAAATCCTAACAATAAGGAAATAAAAAATGTGCGTAGTGGAACTCGAAGGAGTACAATTAAGGTAAGGAAAATCCCTCCAAGGCCCTATTATCACAAAAGTGAATGAAGAACCCAAGGAGGAGCCTAAAAAAGAACCCCAATTTCCTGACTGATTTCTTTCAAAACCTGTACAAAAGGAAACCTCACAAACTAAATTTGATCTTGTAAATGAGTTTCGTAATGTTAATATTACGATTCCTTTACTGTAGACCATAAAGGATATTCCAGTATACAACAAGATGGTTCAAGAGTTATGTACATAAAAGAAGAAGGAATCCAAAGATCGTCCAAGTTATCAGACAACTGGAAGATCTAATGCTCAAAAACTTAACCATTCCCAAATATTCAGATCCAATAAGTCCAGTCATCCAGGTAAGTATTGGTAAGGTCACTAATCCCAACAAACTTGTTGATTTAGGCACTATAATTAATGTTATGAATAATGAGACAAATACAAAATTGTCACTTGAAGGACTTAGACCCACACCTACAGTCCTTTAGAAGGAATTCTGTTCATTGGTCAAGCCTGAGGGAGTTATTGAGGACGTTATACTTTCTATTGATTCATGGGATTATCCTATTGATTTTATGATCTTGCAACCTAAAGTTAAGTTGGGGGGATACTCCTTAATCTTGGGAGGACCTTGGTTAGCAGCTACCAATGCTTTCATCAAATTTTGACCATGTAACATGGTTATTTCTAATGAGGACTAGACAAAATGATTAACATTGTATCCACCAGCACAACCTTTTCTAGAGACAAAAGATCCAATCTGGATTGCTAGTGACCTAGAAGATTCACTACCAGTCTTGACAATTGTTCAAGCCCAAGACCTTGATGATCCTACTGAAGATAATGTTCTTGTTAATTTTCTCCAGAACATGTATGAATCAAATGACATTCTAGAAAATTTGGTCCTTTCAAGTATGAATACAAATTATGTTTTTGGCAAATTTCCTTTGGTAGGTAGTTCTTAGTCTGTTCAACACTTTTGAACATTACACCAGTTGTTACCTCACCAGTGTCTATATAGCCCATTATTATCTTTGGAAAGTCTAAGTCATTCACAAGTATTAGCCCTTGATTCACCAACACAATCAGAACCCATGGAAATCTTACCATGTCGTACACTTAACACCAACCCCAATTTAAGTCCTGAACAAGTCCACGACCTTATTGCCATGCTTAGAAATAATAAAGATGCATTTTATTAGGAATACCAAGACATGCGTGACATCCATCTAGACACCTGCACACACCATATCTATATAGAAGGAAGTTGTCTAGTCAGACAACCACAATGAAGACTTAACCCCGCTTTGCGAGAAATAGTCAAGGAGGAATTGCAAAAATTGTTAAATGGTGGTTTATAATATCCCATTTCAAATAGTAAATGGGTTTCTCCTCTAGTTGTGGTCCCAAAGAAAAATGGTAAGTGGCAGATTTATGTTGATTATAGAGATATTAACAAAGCAACTAAAAATGATCATTTTCCACTACCATTTATTGACCAAGTACTGGATACTCTTGCAGGAAAGCAATTCTTCTCTTTCTTGGATGGATTCAGTGGTTACAACCAGATTCACATAGCACCAGAGTATCAGGACAAGACCACCTTCACATGTTCATGGGGTACCTTTGCCTATAATGTTCTACCTTTCAGACTGTGCAATGCCCCCACTACCTTCCAGAGGGAAGTGCTAAGTATTATTGCTGGCCTTGTTAATGATTGTGTTGAGGTTTATATGGCTGATTTTAATGTTCATGGTAATACTTATGAGGAAGAAAAAGCAAACTTAGAAAATGTGCTTAAGCGATGTATAGATACTAATTTGTCTTTAAGCCATGAAAAATGGCACATCCTTATGACATAGGGAATTTGTTTGGCCATTACATCTCTTGTAAAGGTATTAAGGTGGACCCAAAAAAGATCCAAATTATTCGAGACTTGCCTACACCATCTAGCCAAAAGAATGTTTGTAGTTTTCTTGGTCATGCCGTATATTACCATAGGTTTATCCAAAATTTCAGAAAGCTTTCCTCTCCCTTATTTTCTTTATTAGCTAAGGATGTTGCTTTCTCTTGGACACCTGAGTGTCAAGAAGCCTTTGAGATGATAAAGACAAAACTTGTAGCCACACCTATCCTTAGAGGTACGAATTAGGAGTTACCTTTCCATATCCATACAAATGCCTCTGATTCTTCCATGGGAGCTATGAAGAAGATAATCTCTTCTATTCCATCTACTACATCAACAAGAACTTCATGAGCACCGAGGTAAAATACACGGTAACTGAAAAAGTGTTTTTAGCTATAATGTATGCAATTAATAAATTTTTTCATTACATTACTGATTATAAAGTGTTTGTCCACACAAATCATTCGACTATTCAATTATTAATGAATAAACCTGTTGTAACTAGTTGAGTTATTAGGTGGTTTCTTTTGTTATAATAATTTGATGTAATGATACTTGATAAGACTAGTCAAGAAAATGTGGTTGTGGGCTTTTAATCCAGGTTGCACTAGCCAGACAATTAACCAACCCTAGTTGATAACACCTTTGCTGATGAGCACCTCCTTTCTATCTCAACAAAGAGCCCATGGTTTCTAACATTGCAAATTATCTGGTCACATGTAAGTTCTCTCCCCATTTCTCTCCATGAGAATGTCAAAAGATGATTGGCCTCAGTAGGCAGTATACCTGGATTAATGGCATGCTCTTCCACACTGACATTGACAATATCATTCGGCGATGTGTACCTGAGGAAATTGTCTTTGATGTACTTCACACATGCCACACAAAACCATGCAAAGGACACTTTGCTTCTCAAATGATTGCACAAAAGATTCTCATTGTAGATTATTATTGGCCTACAATCAACAAGGATTGTAAGCGCTATGTGCATCATTGTGCTAAGTTCTAGTATATGGGCCATCCCACATGCTCCAATGAGATACTGTTACATCCGTATTTATCCATAGAGACCTTTGAGAAGTGGGGCCTTGACTTTGTGGGCCCAACCAATCCACCATCTACGAACAAGGAATACATCCTTGTTTGCAAAGACTATGTCACCAAGTGGGTTGAAGTTGTCACCCTGAAAGATGCAAGAGATACAAAAGTAGCTGATTTCCTTTACTCAAAGATCTTCACCTAGTTCAATATACTCTGGGAGATCACTATAGATCAAGGAATACAATTCACATCAGAGCTTATTGCTGCATTGGTTAAGGAATATGAGATTCACCATAAAAATATACTCCTTATCATCCTGAGGCAAATGGACAGGTTGAAGTGACCAATAGAGAAATTGAGAACATTATTACCAAGATGGTCGCTCTTCATAAGCGTGATTGGGCTTCACGGCTTCCTGAAGCTGTGTGGGCCTATCACACAACATGGAAGACCACCACTGGTCTGACCCCTTATGAAATCCTCTATGGTAAGAAGGTAACTCTCCCCATTGAATTTGAGATCAAGACTCTTCGCACTGCACTTCAACTGGGTATGAGTCTTTCTGATGCACATAAGGAATGCATTAATCAACTCCACTCTTTAGATGAACTATGTAAGGAAGAAATTTTTCACACCGAGGTTGTTCAGAAACAACATGCTCTATGGCACGATCATCACATAGGAAAATGATCCTTTTAGCCTGGTGATTGGACACTCTTGTATGACTCTTGCTTCCAATATTTTAAAGGAAAGTTTCATACACGCTCACTGGGACCCTACGAGATCGAAAAGGTATATGATAATGGAGATGTTCATCTCTGCATAGTGGAATCCAAGAGAAGGAATCTCCTACTCAATGGTCATCGACTGAAATTGTACAAAAATATTCTTTCCAAAGAAACCTCCTTTCTATATGTGGAAAGGAACCCATAGTGGTTCCCTTTTTCCTCCTTCAAAATTGATGTTCGATCTAAAAAAAATGCAATAAAAGATCCAATGGTAAAAACCTTTGGGCGCTGTTGGCTAGTTAGCCTCTGAAAACTAGTCTCTGACGAATACTGAATGCTAAATAAACTTAGAGGTGAAAATTGGTTTGCCGATGCCGCTTGGCCGCGATAGACTGAAAACTAGGGTGTTGATGGTCTACGATCAGGAAGAAAAATAGCTAAAAGAGAAAAAAATGAAAAAAAGGTGAAAAAGGAGAAAAAAAAAAGCACAAACGTAGCTGCTGGAAGCGAGACCTTCCTATCCTTTTTCTAACAAGAGCCTCTTCCTATCATTTTTTTTCCAGGATCATCCTTTTGTCCTATAAGGTAAGAAATGAGGGTTTATGAAATGTGGATTATTTAACATAAAATACCTTATATTTAAAATATGTTATGGGGGTAAATAATATTCTATCCTTCTATCCTTAGATATGCAAATGAAAGATCCAAATTGATTAACCCAAAAGGAAGAATCAATGCATAAAATAATCCATCATTCATAAATAAGAATAAAAAGGAAGATCTTATGTACCCGTTTATTTATTTGAATGTGAAATAGATTTAGATAGATTGATAACCTTAATTGAATTGAATATGAGAAATGCACTAACCTTGAAATATTGTAGATCTGAAGAATGCTGTTTACTGAAGCATGTGTTGAGTTTCTGGAAAATATGAGACCAGATCTGGAATAGAAATGCAGAGACGAACAAAACCCAGAAATCTTTTTTTGTTCTAAGATAGTCTTGATATGTACCCTCAAGTCAATGTCACCATTGGCTAGAATTTTTGATTGTGCCCTAGGGTAGGATCGACCTAAAAATTCTCAGACTGAAATTATGTTTTCAGATCCTAGAAGTTTGTAAAAAGGGTATCCTAATCTCCATCCTAATCTATTGTTCCAAACCTGTACCTACAAGAAAAATGGATTTTTTGTTGGGGGGAGGGGTTTGCCTTGGTCAAACCCTGGTTTTGGAATTAACCTCAAATATATAATTGAAATTTATAGAATAAACAAAGTAAATGAAACAATTCACCTTGCTTATGTAAAAGGTCCTTGTGGAGGATTCGAATCCTTGAATCCACAAGTATGGATGCACCAAATGCATGTAGAATGTCGAATGTAGAATGTAGAATGTTGGATGTCTTAAATCAATTGCTTTGTAGTTCTTCAACACCAATCTTGAATGGGTTCTTGAATTGGAAGAGGCTTGGAGGAATATGGATGGAGAAATCTTCACCAAGAGGGCTCCATGGAGCTTGAATCCTTCAATGGCCACCAATGGATCTCCTTGATGAAAATGAGTGATTGAGAAATGGATGAATGCTTCAATGGCTACTTGGCTTGTTTCAAATCTATCTTCTTCACCTTTGGAATTCACTCTTCAAGTGTTGAGCTCTTGCAATTATCAAGTCTTAGACTATTCTTGCTTGTGGTTAGAGAGTCTTAGTGCTTAGAGAAAATGAGAGGAGAAAGATTCCTTTTATATGAAATTAGGGCACAATATTCTAGAGAGTCTGACAAAAGAGAATTAAATTCTAATTAGACCCATTCCCCTAGAAGAGGACCTATGTTAAATATAATTTAGGATTTGTTGTCCCGAAGTCTGAAATAGCCGACACGGAAGCGGGAATTAACTTTTTCCAAAGATCGACATCCAGAAACTTTTAGATTCTGAAATTTGAACCTTGGGCCTGGAAAAGGTGGATTGTGACCTAGGTCAAGGTTGAGGTCGACCTTGACCCAAAAATGTCAACCTTGGCCCTAAGGTCAAAATCCCAGTTTCTCATTCTGGGGTGGTAGAAATAGGTTGGAAAAAGTAGAAATGGGGCAGGACATGGGGATAAAGCTAGATCAAAATTAGGAACCCATTCAAGGTGCTTGACATGACCACAAACCACTTACTCGGAAGGATAAACCAGTCTAGCATGGAAGTGCTTCCATTTTACGAATATACATTGAGCCCCCACTTTAGCAAGAGTATGGACTCAATACAAACTCTTGGTAAAGGAGATCATAAAGAATAGATAATCTTATTGGAATCAAAAGGGACAAAGGAATCCTCAAGCCCCCAAGGGACTTAAGTCTTTATCAACCTTAAGATCACAATAAGAGAGACATCACCGGTTAAGGAGAAAGAGAGAGGGTGTGGTTACCTCACCCAATGAGAACTTATGTCCCATTGTGAACCACACAATGAAAAAGTGTAATTGGAAAGATGGAGTTGAACCACCTAGTGAATGTGGCTATTCACTAGTCAACCCATCAGGGAGATCTGTTCTTAAGAACAAATTTCGACCTTAAGGGATCAAAACATTGTAATTTGAAACTGGAGGGATCAAGAGATCTATGTAAATTTAAACTGGAGGGATCAAGAGATCTTAAAAAGTAAAATATCCATGCTTTAAGGATTAGTCTTTAATTCATAAAGGGAAAAGGTTTTAAGTTTTGAAAATATTTTGAACGTGTGTGTGTGCAAAAAGGTGAGTAGAGCGTATGCCCCCACATTAAAGTCATTGCTAAGACTTTAACAGGAGAAATGACTTTGACGGAAACATAAACAACTCTATTGATTATGTTTCCACTATGAGATGCCCCCAAATGAAGACAAATCAAGGGAAATATCACATAAACATACAAAGAACATAGAAGGGATCTACCTACTGTGGGGTCAGTATAATCATAAGATAACATGTACATATAGATATAATATTATTGCAAATAAATTGACATCATTCCCCAATGAAAGTAGAACTAAAATCAAAATGGAGGAAACAAAACTCAAGAGTTACGAAGAAGAGTATCATCTAAAGTATCCTCCTCATCAAGATTAATTAAAATGGGATCTAAGACATGAATAGGATCATCATACTCATTCATCTTAACATCATTGTGAATATTAAAATCTTCCAACACATTAGGCATAGGTTGATCGAAAGAAGGTAAAGAATTTTGAAGAAGAGAAGCACAGGCCCTAGAATTAGCTCTACGCTTCTTACGACGTTCGTTAGCAGATTCATTACATTTTTCTTTGTTTGACACATGTGGAGAACTAGGAGGAATAAACCTTGATTCCATCATAGGTTCTGTAAGAGGATTGGTAGAATTCACTGTAGGCTGAGAAACAACACTGGGAGGTTGAGTAATAGAGTTAGAAGTAATGGATAAAGGAGGTATAGAAGGAGTGGGCAAAAGACCACGGTTAAGATCTATCTGAGGCATGCTTAACTCGACAGTCTTGCGATGTTTATAGGCTTGATATGAACAAAAAAGGTTTTCAGGGTGAGGAGGACATGCATTAGGTAATGAGGGCCAAAATCAATCAAGAGTAGCACAATCTCTAGGCCTAGAAGGTTGATATAAATTATGATTAATCATTTTTACTTCTCCATTATGAATGAACTTAAGAATTTTATGAATAGGAGAAGCAATAGCATGCATAGAAGTTATCCAAGGCAAACCAAATTTGACTTGAAATTGATCATATGTAGGAACAATAATGAAGGTAGTATCTACACCCTTGCCACAGATTTCAACATGTAAGTTAATAGAACCAAGTGCATGATAGAGAAAACCATTACAAGTTTGGATCCGTGCATCTGATGGATCATAACAATCACGTTGTAGGCTTTTCATAAAAATATTTTCCTCAGTAATAACATTTATTAAAGATGTGGGATCAACAAGAAAACCACATGTAGGTATCTTAGCAATCCTAGCATAAATATAAAGGGGACCGTCAGGAGCCTTAATAGTCTCAGAATCATCAAAGGTAATTGAAAGTTCCCGAGGCCATTTATCCTTAATTTGTTTCTGAGGTTTAGATGGAACTTGAAGTTGAGGCGGAGGTGAAGGATCTTGAAAAATAGGTTGAGATGCAACAACTCTCTCCACATGATTAACAATGTGATTAAGATCATCCATCTTTGAATCGTAAATGATATCCACAAAAGGTGGTTGAGCGATGGTATTAGTTTCATGTGTTGGTAGAGGATTTATATAGATTTGAAGGTTTTGATTAGGAGGAGAGACAAATTTGTTCCCATTACCATCAAAGTTATCAACAGATAAAGCATTATAATTGATTAAGTCTTGAACCTTATGCTTTAGAGAATAACATTTTTCAGTATCATGGCCATTCTGGCGATGGTATTGACAAAAAGATTTAGAATCAAAGGATTTTGAAGCTATGGTAGTAGGAAGGAGAGGTCGAATAGGAGGCAAGGTAATCATATTAGAACTTAAAAACCTACTCATAATGAAATGTAAAGATTCAGAGAGAGGAGTAAATGTACGATTCATATAGAAAGTAGTGGATGCAAAAGTGGCATTGTGAGATGTAAGAACAATTTGATCAGCAACCGCATTCATCTGTTTATTAATCTTGATGTGGTTGTTAGGTTTCTGAAATTTATTAGGATTAGGTGCATTGTCACTCTTATCAACTAGAACAAGAGCCATTGGAGTGTTGCTCTCAAATAGACTCACTTTTAATTGATAATGTTGAAGTGCTGCACAAAGTTGTTGAAAAGAGGTAAATTTAGTAAGTAGAATCTTATTTCTAATATCCTTTTGTAAATTTGAAAAAAGTATGTGTTGAATATCAATATCAGGAACAAGATAAGAAATATGAGCATACAAATGCTTAAATATACCAATGAAATCAGTCAATTTTTCCTTAATGTTTTGTTTACAATGCATTAAATCAGTTAAGGAAACTTGCGAACCAATGTTATTTTTAAATTGTTGAATGAAGGTATTAGCAAGTTTAGGAAAAGAATCAATGGAATAAGGAGGTAAAGAACAATACCATTGCAAAGCCTTATCACAAAAGGTTCTAGAAAATAGTTTAGCTAAAATCCTATGGTCATGAGAATAATCGCTACAAAGGATTTGAAATGTTTTAACATGAGTAACAAGATCGCCTTTACCATTGTAATTCTCTAGATGAGGCATATCATCTTGTTGAGGGACAGTGGCATGAATAATGTCTAAAGATAAGGGACTACCCATGTCACATGTAGGAATGCTAAACTTGGATTGAGTTAAGGATGTACGTTGTTGTTGTAAAGATGACACAGTCTGAGCCAAACTAATAATTGTGGAATAATTAGAAGAAATAGGTGACATAGAAATATTAGGGACAATAGGAAAAGTGTAGGAAGCAGCAGGAATAGAAGATACAACCGATGGAACACTTGGAACCATGGTTGGAAGGGGATTAATATAAGTAAAAGGTACACTATGATATGAAGGTTGTGAGGTAAGTAGAGATACCGATGGAACACTCATATGAATAGATGAAATTGGGAGAGATGTAGTCATCAGAGGAGGAGTGTAAGTAGGAATGCTAGGTAAAGGAACAGAAGAAGGTCCCTCACTAGTGATTGGAGGAGTGAATCCTAAATCTTGAGCCTCTTGTGCTAAAGGTTTAACATTCAATTGCACAAGATGAGTGATACCACACAAGAGATTAATACCTTGATCACTATCAAGAAGGAATTTTTTAAGAGCTTCTATATTTTGGATGGAATCTTGATTATGGTTTTCTTGAATAAGCCAATTTCCCATTTTATCAATTTCGCTTGAAAGTTTTTGTACTTGTTTAGGAGGAACTCTTAAAGCATCTTCCTCATCATGAGATGAGTGAGAAGAGTTATGCTCCATAGAAGGATTGGAATCATGAGTATTCAAATTGTCATCTGGGATCCTACGAAAAGGAGAGGAAGATTCAGGATCAAAGGAACCCATGAGTCTACAACTTCTTCTAACCGAGATACTATAAGTAGGTCTAGAGGTGGTAAAGCTCATACACCAATGGAATGCAAATGAACTAATTTAGAAAAAAAAGAGTGTGATTTTAATTTTAAAGGTAAATACAAGAACAGAAAAGAAAGCTAATCTAATATGCATGCAAGATCTAACATAAAAGATTGAAATCTAACACCAAAAAGAAAAAGTTGTCTATCGCGGGTTCACCAAAATGTAAGGTAAGAAACGAGGGTTTATGAAATGTGGATTATTTAACATAAAATACATTACATTTAAAATATGTTATGGGGGTAGATAAGATACTATCCTTCTATCCTTAGATATGCAAATGAAAGATCCAAATTGATTAACCCAAAAGGAAGGATCAATGCATAAAAGAATCCATCATTCGAAAATAAGAATAAAAAGGATGATCTTATGTACCCGTCTATTTATTTGAATGTGAAATATATTTAGATAGATTGATAACCTTAATTGAATTGAATATGAGAAATTCACTAACCTTGAAATATTGTAGATCTTAAGAATGCTATTTTCTAAAGCCTATGTTGAGTTTCTGGAAAATCTGACACCAGATATGGAATAGAAACGCAGAGACGAACAAAACCCAAAAATCTTTTTTTGTTCTGAGATAGTTCTGATTTGTACCCTCAAGTCAATGTCACCATTGGCCAAAATTTGTGATTGCACCCTAGGGAAGAATTGACCTTAAAAGTCTCAAACTGAAATTCTATTTTCGGATCCTGGAATTTTTTTGAAAATGTTATCTGAATCTCTGTCCTGATCTGCTATTCCAAACCTGTACCTATAAGAAAAATGGTTTTTTTGTTGGGGGGAGGGGTTTTCCTTGGTCAAACCCCAATTTTGTAATTAACCTCAAATATATAATTGAAATTGCAGGAATAAACAAAGTAAATGAAACAATTCACCTTGCTTATGTAAAAGGTCCTTGTGGAGGATTTAAATACTTGAATCCACAAGTATGGATGCACCAAATGGATGTAGAATGTAGAATGTAGAATGTTGGATGTATTCAATCAATTTCTTTGTAGATCTTCAACACCAATCTTGAATGGGTTCTTGAATTGGAAGAGGCTTGGAGGAATATGGATGGAGAAATCTTCAACAAGAGGGCTCCATGGAGCTTGAATCCTTCAATGGCCACCAATGGATCTCTTTGATGAAAATGAGTTCTTGAGAAGTGCTTGAGAAATGGATGAATGCTTCAATCACTACTTGGATTTCTTCAAATCTTGTTTCTTCACCTTTGGAATTCACTCTTCAAGTGTTGAGCTCTTGCAATTATCAAGTCTTAGATTATTCTTGCTTGTGGTTAGAGAGTCTTAGTGCTTAGAGAAAATGAGAGGAGAAAGATTCCTTTTATATGAAATTAGGGAATAATCTTCTAGAGAGGCCAAAATAAGAGAATTAAATTCTAATTGGACCCATACCCCTAGAAGAGGACCTACGTTAAATATAATTTAGGATTTGTTGTCCCGAAGTTTGAAATAGCCGACCTAGAAGCGGGAATTAACTTTTTCCAAAGACCGGCATCCAGAAACCCTGAGATTCTGAAATTTGAACCCCGGGCCTAGAAAAGGTTGATTGTGACCTAGGTCAAGGTCAAGGTCAACCTTGACCCAAAAAGGTCAACCTTGACCAAGTCAAAATCCCAGTTTCTCAGTCTGGGGTGGAAGAAATAGGTTGGAAAAAGTTGAAATGGGGCAGAATAGGGGGATAAAGCCAGATCAAAATCAGGAACCCATTCAAGATGCTTGACATGACCCCAAACCACTTACTTAGAAGGCTAAACCAGTCTACCATGGAAGTGTTTCCATTTTCTGACTATACATGTCCTGTTTCTTTGGGCATGGTTTCTGGGTTGTTATTTCCTCTCTGCTTCACCATATGGTGTCCACACTGGCCTTGTTCCCTGGTGCCACATCCTTTTGGCACCTATATCTCTTTCGCCTAGGTGGACCCACTTTTATTAAAACTGACTACTGTTATTATTTTTCTTGCTGCACTAATTCTTCTGCACTATGTGACATCATCATTTGACATGTATGCTTGCGTAGATTGACATCTGTCAGTTCCTCGCTCATGTGCAGTCTGATCTCATCTACCACCTTGGTTTTTGTGGTCACATCCTTTGTACTGCAATCATTCACACTCTACTTTCATCAATGGCCTTGGTAATCGGTTATGTTTTTCATTTTGGCTTTATTTCTTTTATTATTTAATTTCCTTGTTTTTCTTCTACTCTATGG
>MU225972.1:949787-970922 GCA_018584345.1 Thuja plicata | reverse complement strand
GAGGAAGGGGGGGGGGGGTTAAACATGAATGAAGTATTGTTACATGAAATTGACATTCCTTATTATTACTAAATCTCTGATTGACTCATAATCATGCCTCTATCATCATTATTCATAGCCCTCCCTAACTTCTTTGTAATAATTTCATCTGCGTCATTATTTAGTAACCGTCCTCACTTTACCACTGGTTTTCATTAGCTATTTCCTGTTCCTACTGTCACATTTTACTTAATCAATTATTTTACCTCTTCCAATGGTTTGGACATTTTGAAGAAACTAGTTCTAGTTTCGAAAGCGGTTTCAACAAAACTTTTTGATGTAGTAATGGCAGGAGAAATGCATCCCCAATATGAACCTTTGAAAATGGATGAGTTAAGAGACCTGAAGTATGCAGAGACATACAAGGTTTTCCAGCAATCCGTGGATGTTTATATTAAGCGACTGGGGGGTATGATGAAAGCATAGCTCAGGAATTTGCAGAAAATCTCTCCTGGGAGTAGGCTATTGTCTAAGGGTTAACCATTTCTTTCATAGTGGAGTCCATAACTAAAGTTTATGGTTTTCCCATAGGTGGAGAAAATTATTTTCCCGAGAGATCAAAAAGGGTGATAAACCTTAAGCCAATTTGAAAAAGGTTTTTGGATAGGGGAGAATCCATTGTAATGGTCTCAGGGAAAGGTACAAAGTTGTCTTCGCTGCCAAATCATTGGAAAGATGTGGCTAGATTTATTATCCAATATATAACATGCAAAGGCACGTATGTTTATGTGTTCACCCACCATTTGTTTTACTGTTACATTTGAGGAGAGGAATATTTATCAGTATTCGATATTCCCTACATTTATCTTTGCAATGAATGGGTAAAAATGTTCAAGATGGTCGTGGTCATACCCTAGCCCATCACGAGCTCATTAGGGTTACTGATTAATAGGAAATTACAAAACAATTCTCCCCTGGTAACTGAGATTCTTTTCTTAGTTATGATTCAGATGAGGAACCTTCTGATAGGGAAAATTATATTGAGGAAGAAAGGAGTGATAGTCCTGTTGGTGAAGAGGTATATGAAGATGAGGGTAGTCCTATTGAGGAAGAAAATCCCTTTGATAATAATGATGAAAATGTAGAAACTGAGAAAAACCCTAGTACTCCTATTAATCCAAAAAGAAGGGTCTCTAAGAGACAAGTTGAGCAATGTTTAAAGTCTAGCAGTAAACCATTCCAAAGCCCTTATCAAACTAGAAGATCAGGTACTAGGGCTAAGGAAATCAATAAACAACCATTTGATTCTAGATGAGAAAAGAAGATGGCTTCAGAGACCCTAAATGAATCCTTTGGTACATTCGGTGGTAAGAATGAAACACAAAATATTGCAACAGAGGATCAACTTAAGAATTTAGCCAGTGTTGCCACCACTCAAATTGATGAAGACCTGAAAGTTTTATCAGAAGTAATCAACACAAAGGGAAAAATAAGTCGAGAGATGAGACATGGAAATTGATGAAAGACAAAGGAGAGACAGATAAAATAGTCTAAACCCCCTACCCTTGATCTAATCCACATACAAAATGATGAATTTGACCAAGAAGGAGAAACCCCCACTGCCAGTTATGAGAATGTGACTAATGAAGATCTTCTTGAAGAAAATGTGATTGATGAAAATATCGAGGAAGAAATAATCTGAGGTTGTGTTGGAATTAGCTCATACAGAGTAGGTCAAACATAAACAATTGGGGAACAATAATGAATGATACTGATAATATTTTACTAGTGAATGCTAGTGATAATCAGTTATCAAAAAATGTGAATGATAATCTTCTATTAGTAAATAACAATCAATAAATTCAGAATGAGGCAATAGGTCAAGAGGGATTGTCCAACAAACAGATACAAGATATCCAACTAGTGATACAAAATATACAAGAGCAAGCAATACAAACATGCAGTGAAAATATCCTTAGGAACTATACCAGTCATGAGGGCTTTGTGAAACAAGGGCTAAAGGATTTAATTGAAAATACTACCATGTTCTATATTAAGGAGAATGAAGTAGTAGGAAATATCAAGGAAAAAAAAAGGAATTTTACTAAAACAAAGAAGAGATTTGGGCTTTGAGAGATTCAATTGCGCAGCTGAAAGAAAAAAAATAGTTACTCCATGTCATCTATAGGAAGCACAAACCACCAACTATTCTCAAGAAGAAGAAATTAGTAAGATTAGAGAAGAAAGAGAATAAGTGATTACTACTAAGGAACCCTGCATGACAATCCAGGAACATGAACAACTTATGAGGGAGATGAAATAACAATGGTTTTGGGAGATCACAATTAATTTGCGGAAATTGGTTCGTCCATATGGTTTTTAACTATATTCCTCTTTGCATAGGGACATGCAAAACCATCAGCTAGGGGGAATGATGAGGCTAGGATGTGTTACTCACTTTACCCTTAGTTTTCCATTTTTAATTTCTATTCGTATGTCATTCCTGCCATTCCTATCACTATTTGGTAAGGAAGAAGAGGAAATTTTATAAATATGAAAGAAGAGTTAAAACATAAACTATAACGAAAACCTTGGTTATTTGTTGACTAGATTTCTTGATTGTCATAACATGAGACCAATAGGGAGAACATGTACATTAAGGAAAATACCATTTGGTGGATTGGATACATGGACATAAGATAAAAATATACATTATCTATTTTTAACCAAAGTATTTTCTATGGTTCAAACAAACTATGACCTGCGACCTTAAAATAGTTTATATGTTCAGTTTGTTTAAGTCCATTTCATCTACTGTTAAGACTATTTCAATTGTATGGCCTGTGACCTCTATCGATTGAACATGAGGTTTATTTTGTTTTATGTAGTTATACAACACATGACAAGATTATAAAGTAGCAGTATATATATATATTGATGTATGTATTAGACTTAAGGTAACCGTGATATATGAAAAGACATTGTTGTTTAAATAGACAATCATTCTTCTATGTACTATATTATATATAATTTGGATTAGCGAAGTTAGAGCTAATTTATTGCTTGGTGACCAAGGAGAAATGGCCCACTGCTCAGTTTGTCAGGTGATCCTTTTCTGGTGTGGTGTGGTGAGTTTTATATTTGTTCTGTTATTTCATCCCTTTGTGTGATTTCTTCATTAATATTACAATTGTTAATGATTGTCGTGTCAATATTTTATTCATTTAATGCAAGTTCATATCTACTTGGATTCTGATTTTTAGTGAGTGCCTTATTATTATCTAAGTGGGTTGTAATTGGAGTAACCTTCTTTACGATTTGTATTCAATTCAAATCTCAACCTGGTATCTATACATAAATTTTGATTTCAAATTGTAGAACAAGAAATATTAATTTGGTTTATAGATTGAATTGTATTCAAATAAGTATGTTCTCGATATGTTACTAAATTGAAACAAATGTGATCTTATAACTTTAATCTCTTTACACGTTGTTCCACTTTCTGTCACTACCGTGACAAGAATCAAAACTTTTTGTCTTGACATTTAGAGTGAAAAGTAGAAACTAGTCTGAGAAGTGTTATTTAAATTAAGGAATTAGAATTACAGAGATTGTGAATCAGTCTAGGAGTGTGATTTTATTATTTTCAAGAGTGTTCATTTATTTGCAGAGTGTGTTGGATTAAATAAGGTTTTATTTGTTTAGGAAGTGTGTTCAATTAAAGGGTGTGTTTTAATTTCATTCTTAATTAGCAAGTGTGTTCCAATTCATAGATGCATGCATCCCCTCTTAGTTTATTATCTTCGTCCCTTAGTTAAATGACCACAATATCCTTCACAATTCTATGAATCTCAGATGACATAGTGAAGAGGAAACGAAAGGAACCAAAATCCAAGAAAAACATAAGATAAAGCTTTCTCATATTTAAGCCCTCAGTTTTACCCAACAAAGAGCCTATCAACTAAAGGAGGCGAGATAACAAAAGGAGGGGAAGGAAAGAGAGAGAATAGATTACTATAGTAAATAAATTATAGTAAGCTCTTCTATGTACCCTTCTTGCTCCATGTCTAGGATTTTGAGGCATCTCTCCCTTCTAGGTTCTTCCCTCATCAAATACAAAAAACCCACATCAGAAAACTGCAAAGTTCTTCACTCCAAATATAAAAGTTGCACTCCAAATACTAGAAACCCACATCATAAAATTGTGAAGCACTGCACTCCAAATCAAAACCTTCCTAAAAGCTTCAAGAACATTAAAAACTTGCAAATATGAGAGAACCAACTAGCTAGGGTGGGTCTTTCACCATCAAAACTAGCAATCAAAAAAATGGGTATCATCCTCAATTAGCCAAAACATGAACTCCAAAATCATTTCGGTAGCATTACATTAGATATCAACTCTAGCATGCCATGTGAAATTCTTAATCTCTCTTTTATAACTTTTGAGAGCTATTTTAGGAAAATGAATTTTGTTTTTTTATCACTTTTTCAAAAAAACATTTTTTTCTTTTTTGTTGTTTTTTAGAAAGTTCTTTTTGGATTTTGATTGTTTTTTTAAAAGCATAAATTTTTTTTTTCTTTTTGGAAAAGTGTTTTTTTTTTAAATTTTTTTTGGACTAGGTGCAAGAAGAGGACATTACAATCCTCCCTCCCCAAGATTTCTTGTCCTCAAGCAATCACAACTCTTAATGTTGTAAAATCTGCTCACTCTCCCAAGTAGCATCCTCCACTAGTAAGCTCTTCCACTTCACTAGGTACTCCCTTATAGTCCTCTTTCATAAGGTACACTCTCTTAAATCAGTCACTGCCTTTCAAATTAATATCATCTTTCCCTCCTCATCCAAAGGAGACAACTCTGTAGAAGGCATCACATTATGCCTAAGTGCTTTCTTGCGGTGAGATATATGAAAACAATTATGCACCTTGTTACTCTTAGGTAGTTCCAGCTCACATGCCACCTCTCTAATCCTCTTGGTGACTCTAACAGGTCCATAGAAGTGAGGCTTAAGCTTCTTTGGACCACTTCTTTTGAGAGTGGATTGCCTCTTACCTCAAATGACCGCTCAATACAGTGCCGATTAGCAGACAACTTCTTCTATTTTTGAGTATGATATATATTTTACCTCAAAGATCACATGATGTCTTGATTCTCTCTCAAAGATATTTTCCTATAGGTACTCTTCAATCACCAAAAAGTAAGTCAATGAAGCTAGGAGCTTCATAAACATATAAAGCCATAAAAGGAGACATCTTGAAAATCATATGAAAAGTGGAGTTGTAACAGAACTCCCCCAAATGCAATCACTTAACCCACATTTTCTACTACCCTGAAACACAATTGTGTAGGTATCCTTCCACCCATTAATTAACAATCTTTGTTTGCCCATTGGTTTTAGGCTGATAACTAGTGCTAAGAGTCAATTCAGTATCACACAACTTGAACAACTTGCAAATACAAGCCCATAAAGTTGTTGTCCCTATCACTAATGATGTTCTTAGGTTTCCCATGAAGTCTAAACACCTCTTTAAAGAACAAATTTTCCATATGAGTTGTTGAACACCTTACTAAAATAATGAAAAAATGAGCAAAATTAGTCAATCTATCCACTACGAGAAAGATACAATCCTTCCTTTGCACCTTGGGAAGCCCTGTGATGAAGTCATTGAAATACTTTCCCACTTTTGAGTAGGAATTGTAATGTTCCCTTTCTAAAATATGATTTAATAATAAATAAAAATAATAGAATTAAAATATAAAAACAAATAAAAAAACAAATATTAATAAATTATAATATAATACAACTACAAGACAACCATGTATCTCAATCTTCTAAAGTCTCTGAAGAGACAAAATTACAAAATGAATCATTAGTCAAGATTATTTATTATATAGGAAGACCAAACCATAACTTTATTAAAGAGAAACATTAACTATAATCAGGATATCAAGGAACCATCAATATATCTTGATAAGTTTAGTAACAACTTCATACCATTATTGAACATTATCGATATTCTCAAAACAAAGCATATCTTGACTCTGAGAGGTAAATATAATTGAGAAAGACTTGACAGATAGTAGGAGAGAAAATGATCACTATTATCCTAAGTCGATATTAGTCTCCAATATTATTTGGTCTATCTAGCTGATTATCCTTTTACATGATTATCCTTTTTTGTAAGAAGCAACTACATATTTTACAAGTGAGGAAATGAGAGACCAATTTGAGACTAGGCAACATCGTGTTCTCCTAATCTGTGATTTATTGACATAAGGGAAAAGATAAATAAAAAGAAATTACTAACATAGAATTTGCAATATCTTATTCTAAACATTGATAATCATCGATAGTGGTAGCGGTTTGGACAACCAATGATTAAAGCTAAAGTAGCGATTTGGAAAGTTTACAACCTTTAATTATATTGTTAGAAATAATCAAGAAGATTGATTGAATAATCAAATGACTGGTCGATAATAATAGCAAATGGATAATTAAGCATGTGGCGGTGATTACAAGTGAAGGAAATATGCTTAATATAAAACCTCTTTTTTACAAAATGTTGTGATCTTCCCATTAGTATGACTTCATATTTCATAAAGGACACAAGTGATTATAAAATGTTAAAAGAAGTGTTAGTGTAATTATTTAAATTAATTTCACTGAGGCTTATTAAGCCTACTTATTCATCCATATCCATGTGACACTTGTCTACACAATTTGTCATTATTTAGGGTTTGTTTAAAGAGGTGTTTAGAGAGGTGTCAATTCTATTTTGACACCTCATCCTAGGTTCATGGGAGTCAACTAGCCACCACTCATTGAGTGTTGGAGTCGACTTCTGATTTGACCCAATCTCTCACATCCATATGTACTTACTTCTCCAATCAATGAAATGGTTGATTGTGTGCTTCTAACTTATTTCTAAGATCTTGGTAGGAACTTGACAAGAAGCCATTGATTAGTTATTCATTGTGAGGTAAACAATAAAATTAGTTAAGAGGTGCATTGGAAATGAGATACTAATGAGACATGTCTTATCATTCAAATTTACTCTATAAGAAGACAATCATCCATTCAAAGGATTAGGGAATCATATATTATTAAAGATATTTTGTATTGATCACATGAAAAAGGATAGAAAGGAATGATAAAAAATATTCTTTATAATTGGTGTTTATCAAGGAGATGAATCATATTATATTTCTAGCAAGCATCCATGGAATAAATATTGATTTATAGAATATTATATATGAATTCAATTAGGGATAAGGAATCCTTGTATGGTCACACACAAGTAACTCCCAATTCTCCTTAGGGTTGATGTTTAGGAAAGAAGTAAAGAATTACGACTTAAGTTTATTAGCTGTCAAATGTATTATGAGTCAATTGTTCATGCATAGTGATGAATATTAATTATTGGAAAATTGACAATCTTCTAGTAAGGAAAGTTACATAGACTACATTAAATTCACATTTCTAAGCACAATCCGAACCCTACTTGGGAATTTTAGCGTAAATCAAGTAAAGTCCCAATAGGGGACATTACAAAACATGCAGGGGCTATAGTATACCAGCATGGTAAGTATGTTTATTTTTTATTTTTTTGACACACTTGGCACACATTAAAATACTTAAGGATCATCTTTCATACCTTTCCATGAGAAGCTCTCACAAATATGTCTAAAGACTTATAATAACTATGATGACCAACCAATGGAGTGTCATTTAATTTCTTTAAAATATGATCTTTAATCTTAGCTTCAGGTACTAACATTATTCTATCCTTGTAGAAAATGAGACCCTCCCTAACCTTGTACCTATTATCATGTAATGTGCCATCAAAATTCTATTGGAAAGAACATTCTTTGCATAATAAACTTGTATTTTCTCCTTCCAATCTATTACTATCTTTGATATTGAATACAAATGTGGCCTTTTTAACAAAGCATCAACCATTATGTTCTTATTTACTTTGACATGTTCAATGTCAAAGTCATAGGCTTGAAGATTGTTAACCCATTTTTGTTTCCCATCATTAAGATCTTTTTGATTTAGGAAGTACTTAAGGCTATTATGGTCAATTTTAACAATAAATCTTCCTCCAACTAAAATTTTTGTGAACTTAGCCAATGCATGCATTATGGCTAACATCTCCTTATCATAAACTGAATAGCTCCTTTCTGTTGATATTGCAGTGACTGATCATGTAGTGGGTGTTGATATTTGGGAAAAAGATTTACTTTTTCAGAAAAAAGAAGACTGACATTGGAAAACCCTAAAATGGCCAATTTTAGAGGTTGCCCTAAAATGCATGTTATAAGTGGCTGAGATGCATAATTAATTGTAATGTTGGTGTACTATTTTTTTGGATAATTAGAAAGGTCAGACGGCTATGTAGGTGGATGTAGCCCAGGTTTTGTGTGAACCATGTTAAATCTGTGTGTTATCTATGTTAAGTTTTATTCTTCTTTTGTTTTCTGCATATAACTGTTTATTCTTCTATTGTTTCAGATCTATCAAACCCTAACAATTGGTATCAAAGCAAGGTTTGTTGCTGTAGATTCATAGGAATTTCAGATTTGAGTGGGAGCAATGGAGGATTCCAAATTCAAGTTTGAAAAATTTAATGGCAAAATTTTCAGTTATGGAAAATGGAGATGGAAGATTATCTGTATCAAAAGGATCTGTGGAAGCCATTAGAAGGAAAAGCCAAGAAACAAGGAACTTTGTCAGAAGAAGACTGGGAGGTCTTGGATAGGAAGGCATTGGGATCTATTCGATTGTGCCTTGCACCGTCTGTAACATTCAACATATCAAAGGCAAAAATGACTGTAGAGCTGATGAGACATTGGCTAAGTTATACAAGAAACCCTCAGCTTCGAATAAGGTATTTATTATGAAGCATTTGTTTAATATGAAAATGGGTGAGGGAGGATCTGTAGCGAATCATTTAAATGAATTTAATAAAGTCACCAGTCAATTGTCATCCATACAAATTTCATTCGATGAAGAGGTTAGGGCTCTCTTAATTTTTTGTTCTTTGCTAGAAAGATGGAATAGCTTGGTTATGGCTATAAGAAACTCTATCACTAGTTCAAATACTTTGAAATTTGATGAAGCTGTTAGTGTTATCCTAAGTGAGGAAATGTGACGGAAAAACATAGGTGAAACTTCAACCTCATCAGGTTTCACTTTAAACGTGGAGAACAAAGGAAGAACAAGTGAAAGAGGAAAAGGTCCTTCACATGACAAGTCACAAGGGAAGTCAAAGAAAGGACATTCTCAATTTAAAGGAAAGAAATATTGATGGTACTATGGAAAGCCTAGTCACCTAAAGAAAGACTATTGGTCTCAGAAAAACAAACAAGGAGATGGAAATGAAGTTGGCAGTAAGGAAGATAATGTTGCAAGTAATACTTTACAAGATGCTTTAATCTTATGTTTGGATAATGTTAATGATTCCTAGGTAATTGATTCTAGGGATTCATTCCATGCTACACCCCATATAAAATATTTTCAAGATTATGTTCAAGTTGATTTTGGACAAGTATATTTGGGTGATGATGAGCCCTGTCCTATTGTTGGGAAAGGGAAAATAAAGATCAAGTTGCCAAACGAAAATGAATCGATACTGCAGGAGGTAAGGCATGTCCCTAATTTAAGAAGAAATTTAATTTTTGTAGGACAACTGGGTAGTGAAGGCTGCATATTCATGTTTACAGACAATTTCTAGAAGGTCACTAAGGGTTCATTAGTAGTAGCTAAAGGTGTGAAAATAGGCACATTATATTTGTGTACTGGTAACACTTATTCTACCTTTGCTGCTACTGATAATGTTAATGCAAGGAAAGCTACTATAGATGTTACAAGAATGGATTCAAAAGTGTGGCACCATAGGCTTGGGCACATGAGTGAGAAAAGGATGAAAATCCTTCACTCTAAAAATCTATTTCTAGGACAATATCGATTTAGAGTTCCGTGAAAATTGTGTTTATGGTAAACAAAAAAGAGTAAGATTTCTCAGAGTTGGGAAAGAAAAGAAGAGTGAGAAGTTAGAGCTAGTGCATTCAGATGTATGGGGACTGGATCAGGTATCATCTCTTGGTGGCTCTCATTATTATGTTATTTTTATAGATGATTCAACCATGAAAACATGGGTATATTTATTGAAACAAAAATATGATGTTTTTGAAACATTTAAGAAATGGAAAGCTTTGATTGAGAATGAGACATGAAAGAAATTGAAGTGTCTCAGATCTGGTGATGGAGGTGAGTATTGCAGCACAAAATTTGAAGACCACTGTTCTATTAATGGAGTTTGAAGGCAGAAGATAGTTCCAGGAACCCAACAAGAAAATGGTGTGTCAGAAAGAATGAACAGGACAATCATGGAACGTGCAAGGAGCATGAGATTGTATGCTGGACTGCCCCTTCATTTCTGGGTAGATGCTGTAAACACTGTAGTCTATTTGATAAATAGAGTACCTCTAGCCCTTTTAAATGGTGGTATTCTAGAGGAATCATGGATTGGTAAAAAGGTAAATTATTTGTTTCTGAAAACTTTTGCTTGTGAAGCTTTTGTCCATGTTGATAAAGAAAATAGAACCAAGTTTGATGCTAAATCTAAAAAATCTACCTTCAATGGATACAGAGTAGATGACTATGGTTATTGGTTATGGATTTTAAAAATCTTAAAATAATTAGAAGTAGAGATGTTATATTCAATGAGAAGGTCATGTATAAAGAAAAGTTGCAGGAAAAGAAGCATGAAGAGGTCAAACAAGACTATGTGGTGTTGGATGAGACTCCTGAAAATCAAATGCCACTGGCACCTGATACCCAACAAAAAAAATTTAGCCCACAAACTCCTATAAGTATTAGACATTCTACAAGGTCAAGTAGACCTCCTGAAAGGTTTTCTCCTTCTTTGTATTCCATTTTATTGACTGATTCTGGTGAAATAGAAGAATATGAAGAAGCAATGCAAGTGGCTGCCAAACAATAATGGAAGCTGGGCATGAAAGAGGAGATGGACTCCTTGTTGAAAAATAAGACTTGGGACTTAGTCCCTTTACCTTAAGGAAAAAGAGCCTTTCCTAACAAATGGGTTTATAGGCTAAAGGAGGAAGATGGAAGAAAGAAAAGGTACTATACACCTCTTTTCGTGATTTGTGGTTATCAAGCTTTCCAAAGGTGAGGGTTAGTAGCAAAGGTTTTACAAATGATATAAATCCAATACACAAATACTACTAAAACAAATAACTTGAAGCATAACCAATAAAATGTACAAGAAAAGAAAGGAAAAAAAATGAATGCAAACCCCAAAGTGCTTGAAGTTTCTATTGTCTCTCTCTACTCCTTCCAAAATGCTGGTTTTGATGCTCAGTATTGGTGTGGGCAGCATCTATGAATTGAAAAACATTGAGAATTTGCTAATTGAAATGTGTGTGTGATCGCAAGATGGCTTGAATGCTAGAACCAAACTGACATAGTAATGGTGCACAAGATCTTGAAATCCTGGATCCTTCAAATGGTTATGAATGGTTTATTATATAGGAATTGGGAATGAAATGAACGGTTGAGATCAATCGTAGAGATAGGGAGATGAACGGTTGAGATTAAAAGGAACTGGAGAAGCCACCAGTAAACTCCACCTCTTCAATTTGTAAAGAGGAGACAGAGTTTGGTTGACTGAAGAGCTAATTGTGAGTTACCTTTTTGAACTGAAGAGGTGGGTGAAGTTACCCATGTGGACTATAGAGGTGGGTGAAGTTACCCATGTGATCTGATTGGAGTTATCTCTTTGAAGATAAATGAATATTTAATTCATCTATTTAATTAAATTTTTCAACATGTGAGATAATTGAATTCTTTTTGATTTAGAATTGCTTTATTGAATGAAATGAAATTAATTTAATTGGAAGAATTTAATTAGTAAGTTTAAATATTTGAATTTAAACTATAGGAAATTGAGTTTAATTAATTAATGGTAATTAATCAATTAAGGTCAATTAATTAAATAAAATTAATTATGTAATTAATTTTGTTAATTTGATTAGATGATTTGGGGAATGAATTTAGAGGAAAATAGATGATTAATTAATCATTAAAAACTATTAATTAATAGATGAAAATTAGTGTTTTTTAATGTAAAGTCGCAAGCCTGTCTATTTTTGGGTGTCTACATTTGCCCCTCTTTGATGCGATGTGACTTGTCGCAGTGTGTCAAAGAATTTTCAGATTTGATCCTGCCCCAGCTTGCCCCAGTCATAGCAAGTGGACTATATGCCCCCTCAACAAATTAAGCATAAAAAATGCGTCAGATGAGAATTAATTTGTTGAAAAAGTGAATCACTATATGATGATGATGAATGCATTCCTATGTTAGTTATGATGTTATTGATGATGGATGCATTGATTATATGATCTACTATGTACATGTTTTGGATTTTTCTCATGCAATAAATGAATGCAATCTACCACGCACAAAATTTTTGAGTAATGCATGTGTTAGCTAGAAGGAAGTTAGGTTGAAATGTGATCTCTAGGTTTGATTGATAGATATGGAATGATAGAAAGGAAATTTTTTCTTTTTTGATAGATATGATTTGATAGAAAGGATGAGTGTCCCAAGTCACTGCCCCTGTTTCCAATATTTGTCATCATTGCATCTTTTTTTTTTTTTAAAAAAATTCCAAAGAGCGTCCAATGCATCCAGATCACATACCACCTGGATACTGCCATGACCTCTTGTTAAGCGGAAGGAGTAGAGAGATTGAATAGAAAGAGAACCTAGTGCACCCAAATATTGACCATCTGGTTTCAGCTATGTTCCCTATTTGAAAAGAAAGAGAGCTAAAAGCACCCAGATATTGACCATCTGGATACCGCTTTGTCCTCTGAATTTAACTAAAAAAAGGAAACCAAGATAGAACTCCTATGCACCCAGAGTCCATCTAGATAACACCGCAAGCTCTTGATTCCATAAAGAAAATCCAAAGCAAACAAGATAGAACTCCTACGCCCCTAGAGTCCACCTCGATAACATTGCAAGCTCTTGATTGCAAAATAAAAGAAAAGACCATAGAAACCAAGATAGAACTCCAACGCACTCAAAGTCCATCTGAATAGCGCCGCGAGCTCTTGATTCTATAAAATAAACAAGAAAATAAAAGAGAAGGAATGTCCAATTCTTTTCCAGGGTTAAGCTCAGATCATGGAACTGCGTGGCTGCCAGATAAGTGACAACGCATACCGCATTTATCCTAAATCATCATGGCCCTAAAATCAAAGTGAACATTCAACAGAAAACAATCAAAGAAAATAATTCATGATCTATCATAGCTACTCTCCTCACGTGGTGGATCCTGGAGTAGCGTAAGAACATAACCCCAAAATATTGATTGACATCTGACCGACTGACTGACCTAGTCAACATTTTTGGATGGTTCCTCGATGCAATTGGATTCTCTTGATTGGATTGACTCTTTGATAGGCTTGATTGGTTTGATTGCTTGAGTGTGTCTCGTTTCAATAATAGATTACTCATATAAGACTGACCTATCTGGTTTGAGAGTATCCATCACTGTGTAATATGATTGATATGATTTGATTGATTGATTGTGATTGTGTTGGCAGAGGATCAAGATGTGTCAGATGGGCCCCATGATGGATCGCAAAGCTCATGATTGTGAAAATTGATAGGTTGGCTTGGTCGCCAGTTGCTTGTTGATTGATTTGATAGATTGATAAAGCTGCGTCAGATGAGCCCAATGCTGATTCACAAAGCTTATGATTGTGAGATTGATTGACTGGGCATGATCGCCCTTTTCTCTCTTGATAACTAAGTTGGTTTTATTGTTTGGGATTTTGCAATTTTTTGAATGTTTTTTAATGAAGATTGATTTTATCAAAATATTTTGATATTTTTAGGATTTTTGATGAGTTTTCTGATTTTTTGGATTTCTTCCAGCCATTTAGAATTGCCCCCAGTCTGGTGGACTAGTCATAACCATGGGTAAGTGCTTGGTGCTCAGAGGGGAATGTGCTTTTGTATATAGCTTGGGTAGTTAGTCTTGCATTTGAAGTGTGCTCAAGCTTTTGGAGTTCATTGATGGTGAAGCTAGATTTGATCACTTGGTGCCTGTTTGCCAGGTTTTCACCAAGGTACCTACTCAATAGCGCATGTTTTCCAGGTTTTCACTGAGAGAGAAATTCTATTTCTCTTTAATTTTTTTTTCTTTTTTGATTCTTTTTGTTGTCGCCAAGGCGCCTGTTTTCCAGGTTTTCACCAAGGTAACTTTTTGTATTTTCTAATTTTTTTTGGTATTTTCTGGATATGTAGATAGGCACCTTAACCATAGAGACCTCAAGGGTAGAACCTCTTGAGGTTCATGCTGTTGATGTATCTGGGGAGCTGATCTCCTTTTGGTGTCGCTAGTATGAATACTCCACTCTGAGTAGAGATGATAATGACAAATGGGCCTAGCCAATTAGGCTCAAACTTTTTAGGTTTGACTCTTTCTGCTTGGTTCTTTTGATTTTCCATGAGGATAAGGTCTCCTACCTCAAATCTTCATGGCTTCACCTTCTTGTGATAGTTTCTTCTAAGGCGATTCTGATAGCCTTGTAAGTGGTTGAAGGCATGCTGTCTTCTTTCATCTAGTAACTCTAGTTCACCGAGCCTTGCAACTCTGTAGTCCTCATCTGTAATCAGGTTCTTCAAATATATCTTTATGGATGGGATTTCCACTTTGAGGGGAAATACCACCTCTGATCCATAGAATAGGGAGAAAGGAGTGACTCCTGTAGGTGTTCTCACACTAGTTATATATTTCCATAATGTGAGACTAAGATGTATATGCCAGTCTCACCCTGATTTGTTCACTATTTTCTTCAAGATTTTTAAGATTTTCTTGTTTGTAGCTTCAGCTTGGACATTCCCTTGAGGATAATAAAATGAGGAGAACCCTTGCTTGATATGGAATTGTTCGCATAGCTCTTCAACATCCTTATTTTTGAAAGGTGTACCATGATCTGTTAGGATAGTTTGAGGGATCCTGTATCGACAGATAATGTGGTTAAGTATGAAAATTGCTATTTTCTTTCCAGTTATGTAAGTGAGAGGAATTGCTTTCACCCACTTGGTGAAGTACTCTATTGCTGCTATGATGTATTTGTGTCCATTCGCTGAAGGTGTAATTTTGCCCACTAGGTCAAATCCCCACTTGGAAAATGGAAATGGTGATAGGATTTAGTTCCTGGGCTAGTGCATGGATGAGGTCTCCATGAATCTAACACTGTCTACACCTTTGTACATGTTTGTGTGCATCTGTCTCTATTGTGGGCCAATAGTATCCCATGCGGATGATCTTCTTAGCTAAGCTGTTGGCACCTCCGTGGGTTCCACAAATTCCATCATGTACCTCATATAGAGATCTCTGGGATTCCATGGAAGTGAGGCATCATAGTAGCGTTCCATCTAGACTTCATCTATATAAAGTAGTTGAGAGGATGGTATACCTAGAGGCTTGGCAGATGAGGGACTTTCTCTGGTTCCTAGACAAGTTGGGAGGTAAGACACTATTTTGGAGGTAGTTATAGACATCTTGGTACCATGGGTTTTCAAGACTAACAAGGACGCATGCTGATTCTATGATGGATGCTTGATGTGATGGCACCAAGAGTTGCTCTACTAGAAACTAGAATCTTGTTTCATTGCCTGGCTTATCAATCAATGATGCTATGGTAGCCATCATGTCTGCAGCTTTGTTCTATGCTTGTGAGACTTGCTCGAAGAAGATGTAATGGAACTTGGTACATAATGTTTCCATCTATGCTCTGTATGGTATTAGCTTCTTGTCTTTGGTCATATAATCATTGTTGACTTGGCTGTGACCAACTGCGAATCTCCAAAGACCTTAAGGTTCTTTATTCTCCATTGAATTGCTATCTTTAAACTGATGACTAGTGCTTCATATTCTGCTATGTTGTTTGTGTAGGGGAAGTTGAGCCTGAAAGACTTTGGAATTGTATCATGATTTGGAGTGATAAGCACTATCCCTGCCCCCGCACCATGGTTCATGCATGACCCATCAAAGTATATTTTCCATACCTCGATTGTTGGTTGTAGTGTCATAATAGATTCCTTAGGAAAATTAGAAATAATAGGCTGATGGTCCTGAATGGGTGCCTCTGCTAGTTGATCCATGACCACTTTCCCTTTGATGGCCTTTCTATCTATGTACTCAATGTCAAACTCACTGAAGATCATTACCCACTTTGCAAGTCGTTTGATGAGCACTTCTTTGATTAGGAGGTACTTTAAAGGATAAATATGTGCGATCAACTTTGTTTTGTTACTCAACATATAATGTTTCAGCTTCTGGGAAGCGAAGACAACTGCAAGGCATGCATTTTCAATTGGCATATAATTGAGCTCATATCAAACCAATGTTCTACTTAGATAGTAGATGACCCTTTCTTTACGTGTGTCATCATGTTGTGCCAAGAGTACACCTAATGTTGACTCCGTTACTGAGATATACAGAGGCAATGGTCTACCTTGGACTGGTGGCACCAATATAGGAGACTTGACGAGGTAGTCCTTGAATATTTGGAATGCTTGTTCGCATTGCTCGGTCCATATGAATTTGATGTCTTTATGCAGTAGATGTTGGAATGGGTGGCACTTGTCTGCTAGATGAGCTATGAAGTGCCTGATTGATTGGAGCCTTCCTTGTAACCATCTTAGTTGCCTCAGGTTTGATGGTGGAGGCATGTCCAATATTGCTTTGAATTTATCTGGGTCTACTTAGATGCCTCTATGTGACACTATGAACCCCAGTAGCTTGCCTATTGTGACACTGAATGCACATTTCTTTGGGTTTAGATGGACCTTGAATTCTTGCATTCTTTCAAAGATTGGTCCCAATACTTGTAGATGATCCTTGCGAAGCATTGACTTGGCTAGTATGTCATCCACATAGTCTTCCATTGTTTTGTGGATGAGATCATGAAATATTGTTGTTATAGGCCTTTGATATGTCGCACCAACATTCTTGAGACCAAATGGCATGGTGTTCCAATAGTAAGTGCCCCAAGGACATGTGAAAGCTATTTTATGTTGATCCTCTGGTGTGATCCTTATCTGATTATACCCTAAAAAGCCATCCATGAGTGATAGCATTTGATGTCCAGCGGTTAGATCTACTATCATATCAATGTTGGGTAAGGGAAAGTCATCCTTGGGACAAGCTATGTTGAGATCTCTGAAGTCTGTGAAAATCCATATATGACCACTGTGCTTTGTAACTAGAACCAAGTTAGATATCCAGTCTACGTATGGTATAGGTCTTATGAACTTAGCATCTAGGAGCTTCTTCAATTCTACCTTAACTAGCAATGTAACACGGGGATGCATCTTTCTCAGCTTCTGCTTGACAGGTTTGGTGTTGGGTAGCAATGGGATATGGTGTAGTACTAGCTCTAGATCTAACCCTGGCATATCTGAGTAGGACCATGCAAAATTGATCATCCTTGCTTTAAAGAAGCTGATAAACTGTTCTCTCTCCTCAAGGGTGAGTGATTTTTCCAAGTATATGTTCTTTAGGTTCTTGTCATCTCCCAAATTGACTTCCTCTATTTCTTCTGCTAGTAATGCTGATTTCTCCTCTGTCAAGGGGAGGAGTTCCTTCTTTCCATCTTCTAGTGCCTCAGTGAGGTTTTCACTAGAAGATATGTCTTGTTTTAGATTTTTATCATTTTTTTGTTCTTTTTTCTCTTGTGGACTGGAAAGAGGAGCTACCTCCCTAAAATATGCCACTCTGTCAAGGTCAATCGCGAAGCCTACCTTGTGGTCTCCTGATGGCATGCCTTCCCTAAGTCCCATGAAATCAACAATAGCCTCATCATTCTCGAAGACATCTAAATCAGGCGGTCCTTGTTGATCCCACTCTATTAGCTCTAGGTGTACAAGACAGATACTTTCATGGTTGTTTGACTCTAGTTGATTGAAAGGGACTACATATATGGTTCCTACAAAACTAGACTGTGATGTGGATGCACCACTAGAGGAATGATAAATGACATGCTTATCTATGTAGGATTGTTTGGCAATGGATAGTTGGTAAAATAAGTCTTCTAGGTTTATGATAGTGTTTGACCGAGAGGAATAATTTGGGATCAACGGTTCAGAGTCATGAAGGGACCTCCACCCATACTCGTAGGAGTTAGTCTCGATAGAATGCTCATCAGATGTCTCTCTTCCTTTGTTATTATCGATTGCTATGTGGAGGTCTATTTAGGTTTGTGTGGTTCCCTCTTCGATGGGCAACAATTGTGGTAGTATGTTTCTTGTTAAGACATGTTCTGTGCTGTGCCCCCGGTGCATCTCTACTATTTGTTCCTGATCAAATTGGATGTCTTGGATTATAGGACTGACTCTTTCTTTCCCATAGCCTAACCCTCTCTTATTTCTCTGGGTTGGCAGGAGAGACAATTCCATTATGCCTTTTTGTCTTGCCCCCAGGCTGCTTGTACCATCATACCTAAATCTTTGTAACATTTTATAACCATTACCATAGTTCGACAGGGGTAGGGTTTGTTAGATTTTCTCTTGTGGGTCTTGGTATAACCATGTACTGATATCTTGTTCAAATGAATTTTCTTTTGCTATGTCTCCCCATCTGACAAAGGTTGTGGGTGGACATCTGGATAGAACAGGCTGTGAAGTTTCTGTTATAATAATAGGTTGTGGCATGCCATAAGTTCTCAAGATTTGAGGCATGTGCATGATGGTGAAAGCCTCTTCATATCTGTACTCACCACAACCTTTGTCGGTGATGGATATTTTTCTTGCTTTCCATGTGACATCCTTAGGATTTGAATCTGAAGAGGAGGGGATACTTGTGTCTTGGTTAATGGCTATCTTTCCTGCTGTCCATGTGACATTCTTAGGATTTGAATATGAAGAGGATGGGATGCTGGCATCTTGGTTTGAGGGTACCTAGTTATCAATGCTGATTTGGACCGCATTACAATATTGGAAAGGATTGGGATCTCCCTCTATGATGATTTCCTCTCCTTGGTGTGGGAACTTGATGCATTGATGGTTTGTCAAAGGTGCGACTTGCATTTCATGTATCCAGGGTCTCCCTAGTAGCATGTTGTATCCCAATTAAAGATCTAGGATCTGGAAGGGAGTGTTTTTGACCACTAGACCGATACAAATAGGTAGAATGATAATACCTTTAGAGGACCTTTCCTCTTCATCATAAGCTCTAATATTTATCCTCCTTGTGACATCAATACTTGATTATGAATAGCCCAGTTTCTTGATTAAATTTAAAGTATAGATGTTTAACCCAGCTCCACCATCAACAAGGACCCTATGGATAGCACTTTTGTGGACCTGGACCAGTAAGTGTAAAGGTTCATTATGCAGGGGTTTATGCGGTGGCACATCACAGTCTGTGAATGTGGCATGTTTGTTAGCAGCTATATGGTTAACCATCGTTTGGAAGCTCTTGAGTGTTATGTCCCTTGGGACAACTGCATTCTGAAGGGCTTGGTCAAGTTCCAGTTTATGCTATGGAGATATCCACAATAGCTTAAACATGAAGATCTGGGTAGGTGTGCACTTTAGTTGATCCAGTATGCTTGGCTATGGATTTGAGTTTCCTTTAGGATTGGTAGATACAGTAGATGAGGATGGTACTCCTTGCAAGATGACTTTGGCATGATGTGTTGTTACAACACATTTTTTACCTTGGTTTTTGATAGTGATTGTAGCCACATGGTTATCTGAAGGATTGAGGCAATTGATAAAATTATCGTTGTTGGCATATGTATAGTTAACTTGTTTTGCCTGTCCACCAGACCCGGAGGCTTTTCCCTTGTTGCGATCATGAAAGGTATTGTTGAAGATAGTGTGATCAGTTGTGGCTTTGGTTTAGGTATTTTTCACATCGATAGCCCCTGTGTTAATCATGTCTTCAATAGCGTGTTTCAATCGGTAATAGTTAGATGTTTTATGCCCTTTCACCCGAAGAAACTCATAGAAATCCTTGTCATTATACCGCCTTGGTTTGTTTGCATCCTATTTAAAGTCCCTAATTTATGGGAGGGTGATAGTGTTTGATTGTATCAACTTGCATAAAGCTGATTCTATTGGCTCTCCTAATGGTGTAAAATCTCATTGCTGGAATTGAAACCATGGTCTGCGTTGATTCTGTTGTTGACTGTTTGACACAGTGGCTGCTTGTATAGGGGGAGGTTGGTTTTGGGTGTATTCTTGTTGAGTGGGCCCTATGGGTTTTTGGTTGGCCACAGGTGTGCCTTGCAGTAACACCTTGGGTTGTACATAGTTAACTGTCTTCACGTCAATGATACCATCATTGGTGACATTATTGTTTTTGTTCCACCACTTAGCTTTGTCCATTTCATTTTTGTTTGTGTTGGATCTGCAAGGATTCCTCATTTGACTAGGTTCTTCTCACAATGGACTCCTCATTCGATGAGTTGTGTGAATTTCGGAGCTAACTATAATTCTATTGTGAATGACATGTCTGGGATTAGATTGTCAATGAATATGACTATTAGGTCTTGTTCAGGCACATCATATGTTATGCAATTTTCTGTATTCCTCCATCTCTATAGAAACTTCACAAAAGACTCTCCATCCTTCTATTTGATATCGCACAGGTCCTTGATGCTGAATATGCGCTTGATGTTATGATGGAAGTGAGCTATTAACTTTTCAGCCAGTTCACCCCAAGACTGAATGCCATGAGGTAAATGTGAGAAACATTCTATTGCTGGTCCAGCCAAGCTTTGTGGGAACATTCACATTAAATATGTTTCATAATGGGTGAATTCGATGCAACTAGCCAAAAACTCTTAGATATGTTCAATAGGGTTGGCATTGCCCCTATATTTGTCAAGTTTTGGTATCGAGAAGTGATTTGGGAATGGGGACATGTGGAGAGAATGGTCAAAGGGGTATGGGTATAAATCCTCTATGGTGTAGGATTTAGTTTGCCCCTGATTTTGCATATCTATCATTTGGGTTTGAAGGGTTTGCATTTGTTGCATTAACATGTCTGTTTGATATTGAGGTTGTGTTAGTAATAACTGAGAGGGGGGGGGGGGGGGG
>MU225972.1:889426-914406 GCA_018584345.1 Thuja plicata | reverse complement strand
AAATTTACATGCAACAACCAGAGGGATATGAGGTCAAGGGTAAGGAGAATTTAGTGTGCAGGTTAAGGAAGAGTCTGTATGGCCTAAAGCAGGCACCCCGCCAATGGTATTTAAAATTTGATAGTTTGATGGCTGAACAAGGTTACCATAGACGTCATTCTGATCACTGTGTATATTTTAAGAGATTGGATAATGGGAGTTACATTTTCCTATTACTTTATGTTGATCACATACTTGTTGCTGGGTCCAATAAGCAACAAATAAATGAACTTAAATAGAAATTAGCAAGGTCATTTTCTATGAAGGATTTGGATGCTGCTAAGAAAATCTTTGGTATGAGGATTACACAGGATAGGAAAAATATAACCTTGAATTTGTCCCAAAGTGAGTATATAAAGAAGGTGTTGAAAATATTTAATATGCAGGATGTAAAAGTAGTCAGTAAACCTTTGGCTAGTCATTTTAAATTGACTAAGGAAATGTGCCCAAAGGCACATGAAGAAGTAGTTAAATTGTCTAACATCCCATATTCATCAGCTGTTGGCAGTCTGATGTATGCAATGGTATGCAGATGGCCAAATATTGCTCATGTAGTGGGAGTTGTCAGCAGGTATATGAGTAATCCGGGTATGGAACATTGGAATGTTGTCAAATGGATTCTTCAATATTTGAGAGGTACTACTACAAAGGCATTATGTTTCACAGGATCTAGTTCTTCTCTGAGTGAATTTGTTGACTCTGATCTGGCAGGAGATATTGATACAAGGATGAGAAATATAGGGTATGTTTTCACTATAGGGGGTATTGCAGTCAGTTGGATTTCTAGATTGCAGAAGGTTAATGCACTTTCAACCATTGATGCTGAGTATGTAGCTGCTACAGAATCTATCAAGGAGATGATTTGGTTACAATGTTTTCTGGAGGAATTGGGTCAGAAGAAGGAAGATCGCCCATTGTACAGTGATAGCCAAAGTTCCATTCATCTTGCAAAGAATTATGCTTTTCATTCAAGGACAAAGCACATACAGCTCAGGTACCATTTTATAAGGTCTACTTTGGAGGATGGCCAATTACGGCTTGAAAATATTCACACAAGTGATAATCCTGCAGACATGTTCATGAAGGTAGTCCCCAAGGAGAAGCTGGTTTCTTTCTCAGCTTCTATTAGACTTCTTGACTGATGATTGGGGAGTTAATACACAACAAATTCTTTTATCCAGTGGGAGTTGCACATACTACATTGTCATCTATTTTCAGTCTCCAAGTGGGAGATTGTTTGGTGTGGAGCCTAATCAGTCTCCAAGTGGGAGATTGTTGATATTGTGGCGAATGATCATGTAGTGGGTGTTGATATTCAGGAAAAAGATTTTCTTTTTTAGGAAAAAGAAGACCGACATTGTAAAACCCTAAAATGGCCAATTTTTGAGGTTGCCCTAAAACACATGTTATAAGCGGCTGAGATGCATAATGCATTGTAATGTTGGAGTACTATTTTGCTGGATAATAAGAAAAGTTGGATGTCTATGTAGGTGGACGTAGCCCAGGTTTTGGGTGAACCATGTTAGATCTTTGTGTTATCTGTGTTAAGTTTTATTCCTTTTTTTTTTCTGCATATAACTATTTATTCTTATATTGTTCCATATTTGTCAAACCCTAACACTTTCACCTCCCCTTAACTTACTACTTTAAAATGCAATATGGTGTTTAGTTTGAATTAGGACAACCCTAATACCTTCACCTTAAGCATCACATTCAAGCTCAAAGGAATAAAATATGGAATTACTAATACTAGACATGGCTCATCAATTTCTGGAAATGATCAAAAGGTTTCTATTATTTTTCAAACCAAGCTAATGCTCCTTTCTTTTTTACATATATAAGTGGAGAAACAAACTGAGAAAATCCTTTGACAAACCTCCTATAGAAACAACATGACCTGAAAAACCCTTCAAGTGTGTAAGATTAATTGGTGGAGACCATTCAAGAATGACTTTGATCTTACTAGGATCAACACTAACTCCCTTGGAGCTGATTTTGTGTCCAAGATATAACAATTTTGTCATACCAAATTCACATTTGGATGCCTTGATAAAAAAAGACTTTGAAGGATACCCAAAACTTTATCCAAATGTATCAAATGCTCTTCCCAATTGAAAATGAGAATGCCATCAAATAATATACAAACAAACTCATGCAATTGCTTCCCAAATATCTTGTTCATAAACAATTAAAACATAGGAAGAGAATTAGTCAAATGAAAGGGCATGAAAATGAATTAAAAATGGCCAAAGTGACATATGAAGGTAGTCTCCTCTATGCACTCTTTGACTCTAATACAATGGTATCTTGATCTCAAGTCTATTATAGATTCAAATAGAATGCTCCACGTAGCACATTAGTAAGCTCATCTATTCATGGAATGGGGTACCTATTTTTTATAATTTTCTTTTTCAATGCTATGTAATATATGCACATACACATGGTGGTATCCTTCTTTACCAACACCACTAAAGAAACAAATGGACTTTTACTTGGTCTAATGCACCCCATATCCAAAAGCTCCTTAATTTCCTTTTTTGTCTCATCCTTATTTCTCTTAGGATGGATGTAAGGAGTGGTGATGACTAGTTTAGAAACCCCTCTAACTCAATCGCATGCTCAATACCTCTATCATGGGCCTACTTTCAAGGATTCTATTGAACACCTTGTGTCCCTTAGATAACAAAGCTTTAATGTTAGGTGGATATGATCTCTTAACTTCCTTTGTAACTGTAGGCATAAACACACAATCTATTGCTCACCCAACATGATCATGTCTAAATAGCCTCTCCATACATATGAGAGATACAACTCATAATCCTCTGTTAGAAATCCCTATCAAGACCACATTATTTCTTCTAATTTGAAATTCAGCTTCATGGTCTAAAAATTAAGTGTGATCTCACTGAGTGACTGAAGCCACTGCATCCCCATCACTACATCAATATCTCCAAAACTCACAACATAGAAGTCATCCTTGACTTCATATTTCCCTAACTCCAAAATCAATTATGGGCTCATCTTGGTGCAATTTGTAGACACCTAAAATTGTCCAACGTCCACAAGCAATAGTTTTACTTTCTTCATGGATTGATTCTTGAAATTAAATAATTTATCAAGTGTGAAATATTCAAAGGGTGTGGGTATAATGAATTTGAAAGAATGTGCAGAAAATAGATTTTCCATAAAAGTTTGCTGGATTAGAGTTTTACATATGTCAGTCACACGAATAATTCCTATTATCATTATATATACATGATTGATCTTCAAATGCACAATTGTCTTAAGGATACACAAAAATTTATTACTATAATGACAGCCACAATAGTGCCAACTGTGCGGATATATTTTTTATGATGTTGGGTCAAATATTTACCTTCAAAGGTACAAACGCAAGTTTTTTTGCTCAAATCCATCCTGTATTGACGACCCCAAATTATATGTTTAAAATTACAAAATTAGTATAGTTTGAAACCTAGGCGATCACCATTTTGGAAAAAATAAGGGTCGTACAACCTATATTCATGAAGTACTCAAATCCACTCAAATAGTCCATAACATCCATGTATAATTTCAAAACAAATTTCTCCAGTACGTTCGTAGAAGCAACACCAAATGCAAACCAAAGTCTGGCTACAACAAGACACGATGGCAAACCAAACTCCACTAAATAGATGGAACAATCTCAAACAGAGGACACAAAGTAGAAGATGGACGGGTGCAAACCCTACTCCAACACACAAACAGACACAAACAAAACAATGTTGATTATTATGACCAACATACAGTGACTCGAAAACTTAATAAAATGTCCACCAGCATACACAGACTCGAAAAATTAATAAAATGTCCACCAACGGGCATGCCCGGACTTGAAAAATTTATATAATTTGTCTTAAAAAAAGGGGAATTGGAATTTGTAATTCCAATTGCACCTTTTCAAGTGGAAGATTCAAATTCCTAAAATATGCCAAAATGGGAATTTGAAATTCTCATTCCAAGTTTAGTTGACTTTACCAAACTACGTATTTTATTAATTCAACATTAGAAAATGCTAATTCCAGTCTAATTCCCATTACCAAACATTGCTATAAGTGTTACTCCAATCACATACAAATGTAATTGCCCATTCCTCTTCATATGCCTTTTATTTATATTCTCTATTGAAGGTAAGCCATCAGCCACAATTAGAAAGCATCCAATAAGCCATTCACACTAACAAACTTATATGTACAAATTTTAATAAACCTGCAGTGTTTTAAATAACTATAATCTAACTTATTTCAACAATTTTATCCATCAATCTGGGTTTTTGAGTGCACCAAGATGACTCCTGTGAAGAAATTTAATGGAGAATACAATTATATGCAAAGATATACCGTTGATTCTTTTTTAATGTCAAAATTCTTAAATAGTACGGACCCTAAACAAAACATTAGATAAAAGACTATTCAACAATTAAATGTCAATCCATTTACATTTTAGTTTGCAAGAACAAGTTGATGTATTTTTACATTTTTTTTTAACTTCAATTTTATATAATACATCAATCATATTTTGAGCATTTTTTCTATTTTTTCTTGAAACCTGCCAAAAATATTGTACAGAATCCATACGAAACTATTGACAACACTAATTCCCATTGGGAAACTTTTATTGACTTTGGGGCAACCTTTCTTGACTGTGTAGTCCCATAATAAATATATGGTTGTATATATTTATGTTTGTAGTTGATAGTTGTAGATCTTTAATATTATGGTTGTAATATTGGTGAATATGGTTGAACACCATTATGTCACCTATCTTTCAATTTTCTATATAATAGATGCCCTACCTCTTATTTCTCTAAGGCAATTTGGGATTTTGCATATTTCTTTGTTTTATGATCAACAGATCATTGATTCAGTTGCCTTTAACTATCTTCTTTTAATTTGCAGCTCTCCACTTTTCACAATATGAGTTGTCTCTTTCCATTAATAAACACCCATTATAACTTTGCACTCTGGGCATTTATGCTACAATAAAACCCATATTGGAAAATTTCTATGCTTGCCCATGATTAAAATAACATTCATTCTAGAATATAATATGCTTGAAAATAAATACAAACAATAAAGAAATTTTTGTGCTGGGATGCCATTACAAGAAAACACTTTTTGACTAGATTTTGTTGTATGCTCAAAACTAATTACAACAATAAAATCCATGTTGAAAATTAATGTTTGAATATAATTACAAGAAAGCAAATTTTGGGGTTTTGTTGTATACTTAAAAATAATTATAGCAATAGAACCCTCGAGAAATTTATATGTTTTATTGGGATTTGATGTCCATGATATATATAAAAAATTTAGAACAATAAATCCAATGTTAATAACTGTAGATCCATTTAAATAATATATGAACATAGGGAGCTTTCCAAGCAATGAACTACATGAAAATTCTCCCAGCCAAATGGGATCATCATTTTACCAATCAAAATCTTGATTCATGAAATCAGCTCCGTTTTTATTAATCAAACATTTCTATGCTGAGCCAATCAATGAAATCTCTTCTGCATAAAACCAATCAATGAAATCTAACATGGTTTGTGCTTGAACCTCCTCTCTTTCACATTTCTTCTCCACTTGAGAAGATATTGAATTTTTTTTTCAAGTTCACTATCATCTAGCAGATTGACTATATCATTCCAACCCGTCTGTAGAGTACTGTCAATGGGAGGCCTTCCTCTTCCCCTATTTGTACTAGTCCATTAATAGATTCATTAATTGTCATTGGTTAGGTTTTTTATGTGATCTACTACGCCCAGTGATGGGCATTCTACATCGTCAAAAAAGTGGTTGAAAATGAACTAAAACTTCCCAACGGAGCATGCTTCATCCAATAGAGGCCCAATGGAGCATCCACTACACAAGCTGGAGAAGATAGAGGTAAGGCCCCTCCAATAAATGCTATCATTGTTAAACCTAATTTCCAAATGTCAGTTGCTACTGAATCAAATAAAAATAGATTGAAGGATCCTATTATTTTTCTTGCGGTTCAAGAATTAACTAGACTTCCCTCACGTTCCTTTTTGAATGAATGGCTCCATAATATCAGGGAAAAAAAAAAGGGTTTCATTTTTTTTTGTATGATTCAAAAGGGATTTTTTTAATTTCTTCTAGTAAAGCCTACCAGCCAGAAAGAGGTTTTAAAGAGGCAAGTCTAGAAAGTGGGCTCTTGTAATTTCACAGTCTTTTCCTGGAATCCTAACGCCATGAAAGAAGAAATCCCTTCCCTTTCATGCCCTCATTGTCTCACAATTTTTAATCATATACCCTTCTTATGGAACTTGATTCCTCAAGCATTGTAGCTAATTGGAAGAGTTATCAGAGTGGATAAAATGGATACTCTTTTTCCCCACACTGACACTAGGTTCTGGTTTCTATCAACCCAAGTCTTGACCTTCCAAAGGAGATTTTGTTTGATTTAGAAGGGAAGATGATTTTTTGCCCAATTACATTTTGTGAGCAAGGAAAATCTAGTTGTAAAGGAATGCAATAATCATATTAAAGCATTCTACAACTAAATAAACAAGCTACATACTTGATTAAACTAAAAAAAAAAAAACTTAAACAATAAGGAAACAAGGAAGTGCAAACCTCCTCAAACCAAATCTAAGCTCCCCTTTTGATGTGTTCATGCTTATGGGTGTGTGCTCAAGATGTGCTCCAAGCTTCAAAGGTATGTTCTCTAAACTGGCATTATAAATTTACTCTTCAAGATCGGAATATCTAAGCTAAAACTGACATTATGATGTTGCTTCAAAAGATGGATGAAATGTGAAGGAATGAGCCTTCTATTTATAGGAAATGGGGTTGAAAATGGGTGGTTCAAATGTAGAGCTGAAGAGAGGTCAAGATGCCACTAGAAGAGAGCATGTGGATTGTGCTTCTTCAAGTGCATCAAATTGTGACACTTGTCACAATATTATTGGGTTGAAAGTAGGGAGGAATGTGACCATTTAAGGAAGAGAGCCAAGAAGACTCTAGAAGATAAGGCTCATAAAGAGGGTGTAAGAGGAATTTATGAGGGTGTAAGAGATATTTATGAGGGTGTAAGAGATATTTATTCTTATAGATAATAATGGCTTGAGATTATTGACTTTGACTTTGGGGGTTGAAAATGTGACATGGTTAGGGATAGAATTAGGATTAGGGTTAGGAGATAAGAAGGGTGATTAGGGGGATAAGGAAGGGTTAGCATGTGTGAAGAGGTTGGGATTAGTTTGATCTCAAGCTTAGGTGGATGGGATTGGTTAGGTTAGCATGTGTGAAAGGGTTGGGTTGAGTTTGAACTCAAGGTTAGGGGTTGGGATTGGTTAGGTTAGCATGTGTGAAGGGGTTGGGTTGAGTTTGAACTCAAGGTTAGGTGGTTGAGATAGGTTAGGCTAGGGGTTAAAGGGAATATTAATGAATTGAATTACATAAATAACATATTCATTCAATAATAGGGGAATAGGGTTTTAATTAATTATTAAGCTATTGGTTTATTTTAATATTTAATCAGGACTATAGCCAATTAATTGAATTAATTAGGGCTAGGGGATGACATAGGTCAATTAGGTAATGATTAATTACTTAGCTAATATGTCCTAAAAGGCACTAAATATAATTATATGTGTTAATCAGATTTAGGTGTCTACATTTTGCCCCTCTTCGACATAGTGTTAGAATAACACTATTTTGAAGATGTTTAAAATAATAGATGATGCAAAGATGTGGACATAGGCAGTGAAATTTCCCCAGAGTAATGATTAGGATAGAGTTAGAATAGGATGACCAAGATAATGCCCCCTCAAGAGGGCAACAGGGAGAAAAGGTGAAGCCTTGGTGACATCTCGAAAAGAGACGGCCAGGAGAGACATGATAGAAGAAAAAGGAAGGGGGGGATAGAAGAATGAGGGATGGGATAGTCAGGTGTGCATCAAGGATGAAGGGTTTGGTGTGAGATGGGATTTGATTGGACTAAAAAGGAAATGCTATGCTGTGGAGGGGATGGGGGGATTTTTTTGTTGAAGCTTGAGTGAGGGGTATTCCAGGATGGAATACCGCCATGTAGTTGAGCACTTATTTTGATATAGCAATGCTAGAGACTATGCCAAGGTTACTAGGAACATGAGGCCTTGTCACCAGTGTTATAGAGGACTAACAAAAAAAATATGCGAGGGTTTCCCTAGAATCACACATGGGTCTTAGAAAAAACCATGGTGCAAAGGATGTTAGAAAATCCCACAAGAAAACAACATTTCCCAAGTGCAGCATTGAAACCCAAACAAATTACATACATGCAAGGGTCATATCCAACTGACTCACAAGTAGAAATCAAAAAGATCAAGTTCCCTATCCTAGGTGCATCCATTCACAGCTTACCATGATATAAAGAATCATGGCAACTTTGAGGAGGAGAACAATGGAAAAGAATAAGGAATGATAATCAAGAACCAAAATCAAATTTCAAGATAAAAAATTCAATAACAAGACGCCTTTTTCCAGAGAGATCAATGATATGGGATAATGATCAGATTGAGATTAGGTCAAGAGGAAGGATACATCCTACGAGAACCCAGTGATGATGATGATCTAGATTTAGGTCAATGAGAGGAAGGATACATCCTCAAGGACCCATTTCTAGAAAGATCATTGGATTTAGGTCAACGAGAGGAAGGATACACCCTCAAGGATCCATTTCCATGGAGAAGTCATGTGTGTATCTGATTGGCCAAAAGATGTGATGATGATCAAATTTTTGAAACAAGATTTTGTCATAAGGAACTTGCTGAAGCACAAGATTTGGAATGGAACTAGATCACTTTCTGCAAGGAGATCGACCAAGGATGCGAGATATGTACAAGAAGGACTAGATACATGACTAGACTGACAAGGACAAAATATTTACAGGATTGAAGCTCAAGGATTGGGATAGGACAACATATATACAAATGGGACAGATGATTATATACAGGAAGGATATGTACAAAAGCTTAGGATGTAGGATAGGAGGACTAATGCTGACTGATGCAAGCGATAATGGAACATCTAGGAAATATAGGTAAGGATTAGGCCAAAGTGGAGTGGAATGAATGAGATGGAGGAGAATGAGAGTTTGATAGATAATGATATGGCCCACTATGTGTGATGCGTGATTGCTAGGTTTTCACCACACATAATTGTCCAAGGCGCCTGATTACCAAGTTTTCACCATTGGACGAGTGATTTCTCTTGATCTTTTTTTTTCCCTTCTCTTTTTTATTTTTATTTTTTTGCTATCATCAAGGTGTTTGTGTACCAGATTTTCACCAAGACAATGAGTTTTTCAATACTTTTTACAATGTTTTTGGATTTTTTAGACTAATTGGAATACTGATCAACTGCTAGGCATAGAAGCACCTGAGATGAATGATATTGATTGGATCATTCAGGGGTTCTCCTTTAGGAGTAGATAACTAATATGCCCTAGAACTAAAGCATGCAGTGACAATATATGGGCCTTGCCAGGTAACTTCAAACTTACCCCTCTTTTCCCTATTAGTGCCCACTTTCTGATTCTCTTTGAGCACAAATTCCCCTACCTGGAACTGGCATGGGTGAATCTTCTTATTATAGCTTCGCTTTAATCTGTTCTGATATACGACCAAGTGGTCATATGCTTGCTGGCACTTTTCATCAAGGAAATCAAGCTGCATGAGTCTTTCTACTCTATAGTCTTCATCTGTGATTAGGTCTTTGAGAGATACCTGTAAGGATGGTAGTTTGACCTAAATTGGTAAGACAACCTCAACACCATAGACAAGGGAATATGGAGTGGTGCCTGTGGGAGTGCAGAAGGAAGTACAATAGGCTCAAAGGGAGGGATTAATTTGGAGGTGCCAGTCATGACCAATATCATTGACAACCTTCTTTAGGATTTTTAGAAGTGTTTTGTTGGTTGCCTCAGCTTGGCCATTACTCTGTGGGAAATATGGGCTAGAGAAGCGATGATGGATGTGGAGGCGCTCACAGAGATCGACCATATGCTGATTTTCAAATGGAAAACTGTGATTTGTTAAAATGGTGGATGGAATGCCAAAGCAGAAAATGATGTGGTATAGGATAAACTTTGAGATTTGGATGCCTATCGTAAGGGTGAGTGGGATTGCTTCAACCCACTTAGTAAAGTATTCAGTTGCTGTGATGATAAATTTGTGTCCCTTAAAGGACAAGGGAGTGATCTTACCAATGACGCCAAAACCCCATCATGAGAATGGCCAAGAAGGAGCAATAGGATGTAGCTCTTGTGCTGGTGCATGGATCAGATTTGCATGCTGCTGACATGGTAAGCATTTTTTTACAAATTCACATGCATCATGTTCCATAGTAGGCCAATAATACCTGACTCTAAGAAGCTGTTTAGCTAGGACCATGCCACTCGTGTGGGCACTGCATATTCCAGTTTGCACTTCTCGCAATGCCTGGGTAGCTTCAAATTTATCTAAACACCTAGAGAGAACATTGTGATAACCGCGATGATATAAGGTGTCAGCTACAATGGTGTAGTGAGAAGCTCTTTGAATAAGGTTTTAGCATTGGGTGTTTGTTAGATGGGAGATATGATACCATTCTTTAGATAAGAATGGATGTCATAGTACCATGGGGACTAAGGACCAACCAAGACATAGACCTGATTAACATCATCGCTCTCATAAGCTGACACATGAAGTTGCTTAACCAAGATCTCGTACTGCGTTGCATCACGTGGTATTTCTAGAAGAGACCTGATCATAGCCATTGCATCAGCAGCTTTGTTTTGTAGACATGGCACTTGGTTGATTTGCAGATTGATGAAATGTTCCTTCATTTTATCTACCATCTCTTTGTAAGGTAACAACTTATCATCTTTTGTTTGGAATTCATTTAACACTTTCTTTATGATTAGTTGAGAATCACCAGAGACTTGGATATCTGTGATGTTCCATTGGATGACCATGCTGAGTCCTACAATTAGTGCCTCATATTCTTCTATGTTGTTAGTGCAAGGAAATCCTAGTTTGAATGATTTTGGGATGTAGTCACCTTGTGGGGTAACAAACAGGATTCCTGCCCCAGAACCATGAGATGTATATGAACCATCAAAGAATAACTTCTAGGCTGGTTGTTCTTCAATCATGCATAGATGTTCATTGGGAAAATCCATGACTAATGGATATGCATCAATCAATGGTGCCTCTGCTAACTAATCTGCAATGACTTGACCTTTAACATATTTTTAGTTGATATATTGGATGTCAAACTCACTGAGAAGCATTACCCATTTAGCCATGCAGCCTGTTAGAGTTGTTTTAGATAGCAGATACTTGAGTGGGTCTACTTTTGATATAAGCTTGACTGTGTGACTGAGCATGTAGTGACGAAGCTTTTGAGTGGCAAAGACCACTGCTAGGCATGATTTTTCCATTGGTGTATAATTTAGCTCATAACCCACCAAAGTGCGGCTGATGTAGTAGATAGCACACTCTTTTCTATTGTCATCTAACTGGGCCAGGAGTGCCCCTAGTGCTATTTTTGTTGTAGATATATATAATATGAGAGGTTTTCCTAGAGTAGGCGGCACTAGAATAGCTAAATTTGCCAGATATTCCTTGATTTTGTCAAAGCTTCTTTGGCATATAGGATCCCATTTGAAACTATGATCTTTCCTTAGCAAATGCATGAAAGGTTGGCATTTGTCTGCAAGTTGTGATATGAAACGACACACTGATTGAAGCTTTCCTTGTAGACTACGCAGCTATCTGAGTGCCTTTGGCAGAGGCATTTCCATGATTACTTTAACCTTTTTAGGATCTATCTCGATGCCACGTTGTGATACAATGAAGCCAAGGAGCTTTCCTGATGTAACTCCGAAGACACATTTCTTTGGATTTAGCTTGAGACCATAATGTCAAAGTCGATCAAACACTGCCTCTAGAGAATTTAGGTGATCTATTCTATTTTATGATTTAGCCAATATATCATCCACATAATCTTCAAGGACCTTATGGATCATGTTGTGGAAGATGACGGTCATGGCCCTCTGATATGTTTCTCTAGCGTTCTTGAGCCCAAATGACATCATGTTGTAACAAAAGGTACCCCATGGGGTTGTAACTGCTGTCTTATGCTGATCTTCTTCTGCTATATGGATCTGATTATATCTTGAAAATCCATCCATGAGAGACAACATCTCATGTCTAGCAGTGAGGTCCACTGTCATGTCGATATTAGGAAATGGAAAGTCATCTTTTGGACATGCTTTTTTGAGATCTCGGAAGCCAGTGTAGATTCTGATGGAGTTATCCAGCTTAGAGATTGGGACCATATTTGAAATCCAGTCTGAGTAATCTATCGCTCTGATGATTCTAGCTGCTAAGAGATTTTCAAGTTCTATTTTGACCATTAATGCAAGTTTGGGATGCATTTTCCAGAGCTTTTGTTTGACAGGTTTAATGTTAGGATCTACGGATAAATGATGTACTACAAGTTCTGGATCCAAGCCAGGCATGTGAGCATAGGACCATGCAAAGATGTCTGGATATTCTCTTAAAAGAGATGTGAAGGCCATTTCTTCTGCTTCTCTCAAGGATGTTGCAATATGAGTGAGGCGAGGCTGGTCCTCTGTACCTAGATTAATAGGCTGGGTTTCCTCAATGAGAATAAATGACTATTCTGACCTATAATCATGGATGATAGGGAGAGGAGAATCTCCATCTCTTGGTTCCTCATAAAGGTTTTCACTAGGAGATACGCCTTTTATTTTATTTTGTTCTAATCTGATAGTTCCCTAGAAGGGTTTTCACTAAGAGATACATTTTTTTCTTTACAATTTTTTGACTAGAGTCATCCTCTCCCCCAAAGTATGCTTTCAGGTTCAAGGTGTATACATGTGAGGAAGTCTGCCCCCAATCTGGTTGCTGATCTATAGCTCCCATGAAGTTTAGGACCGCGGCCATGCTTTCGAACTCGTCTATCAGGACGACGCTTGGTTAGTCCTAGTTAATGAGTTCAGGATGGAGGAGTGGAAGGTCAAAGAAGTGGAGGGATAATTGGCGAAGGATGGAGTTATCGAGGGAAATTTCATTGTCAATATCGTCATAAGCTCTCACAATTTTCTCTTTCAGTATATTTTGAAATTTGTATATGTTACCCAGGGGAATGTGATAGGTTAGACTAGTTTCCTTAGTGCCCCCAGTCATGTTATGGCCAAGGCTAGATGTATCATGTTCAAATCCTAGACCAATGTGATTTTGAAGTTTGGAGGGCACAATGGGGGCTCTCATGCCTTGTTCTTCAGAGCCTAGTCCACCTCCTTGATAGTTCCACTTTTCAGTGACCAATTTGTGAGCAGAGGGATATTTATCTTTGAAGTGATTTAGGAGGCCACTGTCAGGAGGTGTGGGATTTTTGTAGAGCCATTGATTGATATTAGGTGTTATTTCCTGGCTATTTAGAATGTCATGAGAAAAAAAGGTGGTAGGACCCAATTGCATTAGTTCAGGTGGCTTTTTCTCAATGTAATTGGATGGACGCCCATGGGTATGTGGATTATCCGGGAGGGCTCCAATAGCAAAGGCATTAGTTAGAATGTATTCTCCATAGCCTTGGTGGTCGATCTTGATAGTGGATAGAGTGGATGCAAGGATGGTGTTTGGATTTGGAAGGGTTATGGAGGAACTAGCGATAGATGTGCCAAGGTCTATCCTAGGACAATGATTTGAATCTGGATGGGAGGCTTCCAATGCATGGTAGTATGCGAAGGGCTTGGGATCTGCATGGATAGTGATCTCAACTCCATTGTGTGGAAACTTGATACACTGATGATAGGTGAAAGGGATGGCCTGCATAGAGTGAATCCATGGGCGTCCAAGGAGGATTTTGTATGTGAGGTCAAGATCGATGACATGGAAAATTGTCTCTTGTACTACTGGGCCCAGTTGAATGGGAAAGGAGATTGTACCTTCTAATGTTCATTCTAGATTGTCATAGGATTTGATTGTGATAACATCAGTCATGATATCAGCTTCAGTGTATCCAAGTTCCTTTAAAATTATTAAAGTACATAGATTCAAGGCTGAACTATTATCTATCATGACTCTCTTAACAACAAAGTTTCAGACCATGACGGCGATGCGAAGAGGGAGGATATGATCAGACTCAACATATGGCATGTTAGTGGGTTTAAAAGAGATGGCATAAGATGTGGATAAGTGACCCACAAGGTTTTGAAACTGGCTGGGATCTATGTTGTTGGCAACACGTAACTCTTGCAAAGCTTTATTCAAGATCTCTTGATGGACTGGTGATGTGCGCAAGAGATCCAAGATGGATATTTGGGTGGGTGTATTCCCTAGATGTTCCAATAAGTTATATTGTGCCCCAAAGGAAGAGGTAGTACTAGCATTGACAATAGTTATGCATCCACAATGTGTGGTAATAGCACAATTAGTATCAATGCCTTTCACATGAATGACATTGACAGATGGCTCAACTTGGGATATACAACCAATGATGCTACCATACTCAACATGAGTGATAGTGTTATTACTAGTATGGGCACCTTGTTTTATTTTATCTTTATTGGATGTTGAAGCAATGTGTGCATTGGTAGGTCTTGTATTATTGTCATGGTTTGGGAACGCATTTTGATAGATCTTCAGATTGCTATTGGGCGAGGTTTTGTTTGTAGAATCTACTTCAATATTCTTGCGATCAATTAAGTCTTGGATGTAGTGTTTTAAATTCATGCACTTGATCGTGGCATGTCCTTTAACACATTTGTAGTCACAATATTCATTGGAATTGAACCATTGTAGTTTTGGAGAAGAGTCATCAAAAGGTTGCATCGGTGGAGGATATACTACCAGGTTTTCTACTGCCATTCTTTGGAAAATAACATCGATAGGTTCACCCAAAGGGGTGAACGTGTGCTTAGGTGCATTTTGATCTCTTCTTGGTCTACTCTATCGCTACTAGACTGATATTGCATTAGTCCAATGTTGGAAATGTTGGGGATTATGCTGATAATTGGGGTGGTTAGCTTGTTGCAGACGTATGGTTTGTTGTGGTGTGGGTTGGTGGTGGGTTGCTTGGCGACATGCTGGGGGAGGTGGAACTTGTTGATACTATAGTTGCTAATAGGTCAGTGTGGGGGAATTTGGTTGATAGTGTGGTGGTTGTTGGTATGCCTGTGCTGGGGAATTCTGTAGATAGTGTTGTGGCTGTTGGTATGTGGAAGTGGATGCTTGAGGACCTACCATAACAATCTAGACATGTTTAGTATTAGTGGATCCATTAGTTATGACATTCTTGTTTTTGTTCCAATACCTGGAGTAATCATTGTTGGCTCTATCAGGTTGTGATTCTTTATAGTGCTTTATGGCACTATCTTCTACAAGACCTCTTTCAAGATCCATGCCTTTGATTTTGATGTCCTGATAGGTCTATATACAATTCATGCGCATATGATAGGCAAGCTTGGGATGAAGGTTGTTAATAAAGATCTTGATGAGATGTTTCTTGGGGGGTTGATAGCACAACCTTGTGGTAAGTCCTTGCCAGCACTGAAGGTAATTTTCCAAGCTTTCTCCTCCCTTCTGTTTGGAAGTACATAAATGGAGTAGGGAGAGTTCATTCTCAACATTGTGTGCGTATTGGGCCACAAAATTCTTTGATAGTTTGGCAAAAGTAGAGACTCTACTATAAGGGATCTTGTAGAACCACTCAAGAGCGGTCCCTCCTAATCTTTTGGGAAATAGCCTCATGAGGAAGTTATCGCTATAGGTCACTTCTTGGAATGCCATGTAGAATTCTTTCACGTGGCTCATAGGGTCACCCTTCCCCTGATATTTGTTGAACTAGGGTGTTTCAAAGTGCTTGGGGAAGGGTATGGCATTGATAGATCTATCAAATGGGTAAGGACAAACTTCCTCAAATTTGAAGGTCTTTGCTTCAGTTCCAGCACGTAGCTCTTTTAAAGCATTCTTCATTTCCTCCCATTCTGAATTGGTTGGTGGGGGATTGTTATTTGCTGTCATGTTGATCCCACTCATGAGATAGGGGTCGAATGGAGCTGGTGAATACAAAGGGTTTTACAATGTTTGGTCAATATAGATAGGTTGTTGGGGTGATGAGAACTGTAACTGAGGGGAATAGTGTGGTAGAGGGGGTGGCAATGCATGTTGTTGTTGTTGTATCTACTAGAAGTAGGCTTGTATCTACTGAGGTGTTGGATAAGTGAGCTAAGGCAACTGTGCACTTGCATTGGGTGGTGGTGCCATATTGCCGAAGGATGGTAGATAGGTGTTCTAAGGTGGAATGCCCCAGTGGGTGGATTGAAGTAGTTGGGATTGATGGGTGCAATGGTTTGATATGGTGGAGGGACCGGTTGTAAGGCTATGGAAGATAGCATAGCCAGGTAGTTGGTATAGCTGGGTTATGGCTGCTGGGTAGATAGGGTGATGAAGTGCGTACCTAAAAAAGGATTTGCAATTTGTTGTAGCACTTGTGAAATGAATGGATTGGGATTCTGCGTTGATGGTTGTGGTTGCTGGGTAGGTTGAATAGGAGGTGGTGTTGTGGTGAAAGGGCTATACTATGGCTATGCATGAGAAGCAAAGGGGTTTGTGCTTTGTGGCTGGGATTGTTGGGGTTGTTGCTACGGAAGAGGTTTCTATTGTTGGATTAGTTGTTGCTGCGGGATTGGGGGGATAGGAATTTGTGTTGAGGAAAAGGGGTTGAATTGTGGTTGCTGTGTACAAGATGCAAATGGATTGGTGGTCTGCTGCTATGCAGGTATGCCCAAGGATTGTATGTTGGCTTGGTAGTTATTCCAAGTGAATGAGGAAGTACCTTGTGTTGGTTGACTGTTTTGAGGAAGTGGTGGTGGAGGAATTGGGTTGGATTGTGCTTGCGGAAGAACTGCTGGCATACGTTATGAGTGTGTTGTTGGCAGAGTGGGGAAAGTGGGCCCTTTTGGTACTAAGGGTTGGTTATAGGTTTTGGTAGGTGGCATGCTTGTGGTGAAGTATGATTGCTGCTGTGGGTATGTTATGGAGGAAAAGGGAGGAACGGGCATGGAGATTTGAGTGCTTTGATGCTGTGAATTGGTTGCTGCATTTTGAATGGGCTAAGTGGGGATGGGTGGAATGTTGGTTTGCGGAGTGTTGACTGGTGGTGGTGGGAATTATGTGACAAATGTTGGGATTTCTTGGGAAAGTGGAGCGACTATGTTTTGAAGAGGCACATGTACTTGCATAGCGATGGGATGTATTGCTTACACTGTAGATGGTGGATTAGGAGGCGGGGCTCCCATGACTACGAACGAGGTAGATGGAGGTGTTGTGTGCACTATGGAAGGTGAAATGGAAGGTTGTATCATCTGTGAGATAAGAGATCCTACATGCAAGGCTCACTGAAGGGGATCAACAACTTCATTTTGGATGGTATAAGGACTTGCTCCTAAAATTCCCATAGGTTGTGTGATAAGTGTGGGTATAATCCAAGGTGGGAATTGGATTCCTTGTTGTTGAATATCGGTGAGTACCTGATTGTTGTTTCGTCCACTCATGGCTCTTACCATGTGAACATGCATTGGATGATTGATTAATGTTTCAATAGTACTCACGGTGGGAATCTCATTAGTGTCTACCCAAATGTGTTGGATATGTAGGATCTGTCATGGATCAAAGGAATCCATTGCGTTAGATTGATCTATCGTTGGGTCAGATGAACTAGCTGATTGATTAAGGGTCATGTCTTTCCTCTTCTTAGCAGATCATGTGATGGGTGGCATGAAATGAATTTCTTAAAGAGTTGGATGCAAGATGCAGGATAAAATGCAAGGATTGTTCTAAAAAGGACTAAGGATGATGATGCTAAGATGATGATCTAGGATGACACTATCTATGATGATGGGGATGCTTCCTAAAAGACTAAGGATGACTTGGTAAAAAAAATACTGATTAAGGATTTCTTTCCTAATATATGATCAAGGTGGATACAATTGCCAAAACCTAGGACAAACTTATGGTCTTCAGTTTGATGGGATTCTCGATCAATGTGAACCAACCTTTTGCTTAAGGTGATGAGGTTTCACAGACGGATGGGGTTATCTTAGAATAGTGTGTCATTCTAAAGATACCTAAGATGATGATCCTTGACTTAGGATGAAGGGTAAGCAACTCAAAAAGAGGCTAGGATACCAAGTAAAGGATGCGCTTTCTAGGATGATAAGGATTGCTAGAAGTTGATGCAAGGTTGCTAGGATGGATCTAGGATTTGCTAAGATTGGTTTAGGATTAGCTAGGATGGTTTAGGATTGGTTTAGGATTGCTAAGGGATGGTTTAGGATTGAATGCAAATTTATGCTAGGATTATGCTTTGGATGATGTGTGATGTGTTTCTAGGGATGACAACTAGGGAAGTCCTAAATGCAAGCGAAGTGATCTAAGAAGAGGAAGAGTGACCGATTGTAGTGATGAAGCTACTAGGCATACTTGTGTGAAATCAAGTACGTGTGTTTGCATGAACAACTAGATGATAGGCTAGATTGGTGGAGTGCTCAAAGTGAATGAAGGCATTGTTGGTGTGGAATTTATATAGAAAACAAAGAATTTTCTAGTTGTACTGGACCCTCTTGTATTCCTCAAGTTTGTGGTTTTTTGCTTTAATGATTTCAGTGATATACTGATATTTCTTGGCCTCTTTGGTTATGGCCTTTTGTTCTCGGTAGATATGTGGCAAAGGAGTCTTCACTTTCTGATACTTGGTGGAATGGGACATGAGTTCAATATGATACTTTTGTAGGCAATGACTATGAAAAGTGTGCCTTGGATCATTTTTGCTTTTGGAACAAGTGATGGAATTTTGGAATTTGTGAGAAAACAATCTTGCAAGAGGCAAAGCAACCTTGCAAGAAGCATGAAATGTCGATCTCCTTGGAAAAAAGACTTTCAAGAATTTTAGATTTGTGTATGTTCAAGAACTATTTCCCACAAGGTTTGTAACACTGAAAACATGTACAAGCACTTTCTACCTTAAGGATGCGGTGAGTTTGAAAACCTTTGTCCGCATACGTAGGCACACACACAAGAGCTAATAAAAATATGACCACCATCAAGCATGCTATGGCTCCATGATGTTGTATTAGCCGACTCCAAATGCTTAGGGTGGCATGAATGTGCGAATTTCTCAGGGAAGTTACTATCTTCCTTGCCCAGCCGATTATCAAGCTTTTGAGGATGGATCAGGTAGGTTGCGAGATTAATTAGTTGATAGTATTTTTGTGGTGTCCCCGCAATCGATTTGTATGGCATGACTCACTTAAGAGCCTAGTTCAATCATGCTGATATGCTGGGGAGTTCACCTAGTCCGGACTACCATTGAACATGACCCGCCCAAGCTTGAAAGGATATAGACGCTCTTTTGGTTAGCGCCTTATTTATATACCGGCCAAAGGATTTTTTTGGTTTGGGGTCATTCTCCAGAAGGACTCATGCTTCTTCTAGACAGGCCCCTCTAAGCAGATCTAAAGATTTATCAAGAGTAGATCTGCAAAAAAAGTTTGAACGGTCACAATCACTTTTCTCTTACACCAACGACCATGAGAGCCAATGGGAGAGGATAGTGCATGAAGTGAGGTTGCATTCTACAAAAATTTGTGTAAGTGCACCAAACACATAAGACACACGATTGTTTTCTGATAAGTTAAGCAATGTGTGTTTGATCTAAAACTGAAATGAACTCGCAAGCTTATTCTTTTTATGAGCACCAAAGTGAGATATTGTTTGCCATGTTTAATTTGTCTTTATGCATTCGAGACTGAGTTTGTTTGATGTTTGATTTTAAACCCAAGAGGAAATGTGTGATTGCTTTGTCAAATTTTAAAACCCAAAAAGCAAAGTGTTTGATAGTTCAATTTTAAGATCTAAAAACAAGATGTATGATTTGATTATTCAGTTTTAAACCCAAAATCAAATGTTTGATTTGTTCATTTTCCTTAAAGCATTCGAGATTTTGTGCATGTTCATTTTAAGCCCAAAAAAGAAATGTTGACTTTTTGACTTTTGTTGACTTTTGACTTTTGACTTTTGTTAACTTTGACTTTTGTTGACTCTAACTTTTGTTGACTTTGACTTTTATTGACTTTGAAACCCAAAACCAATTGTGAAATGATGTGAGTACATACACTGTTCTTTTTAAACACCAAAAAGTGAAATGGGAATTTTTTAATCAAAAAATTGTGCTTTCTTACCAAACTAGTGTCATGCCCAAAAGTTGGGCAAAAACACACGAACAATTTTTTTTATAACGCACTTAAACAAGAAACCAAAACAATCACAAGGGTATCAAGTGCATGCAAAACAGTGCAAAGGGATAAGCAAAACCAGAAAGGTCACAAGGAGAGGAATAGCTTTCAGAGCTATCCTAAAGGATGACTAAAACTCTAAACTAGATCTACACGCAAATCGAGGTAGTTGACCAAAAGTCAACTAGAGTTGACCAAAATTCAACCAGAGTTGACCAAAAGTCAACTATACTCTGAAATAAGTGAATGGTACACACTAGGGTTTGCTAGACCATAAGGAAGACTCGTACACACAAATCAAGATAGTTTGACTAAAAGTCAACTAGGGTTGACCAAAAGTTAACCATTCATCAAAATACGTGGAGGGTCACTAGGGCCTACTAAGTACTATGGAAGTCATAGGTGCACAAATTAAGGTAGTTGACCAAAAAGTCAACCCATGTTGACCAAAAATTCAACTGCCTCCAAAAGGCATGAAACTAGAATCTAAGGGTCCAGATAGTACAGGGGTTACCTGGTACGAAAATTAGGATAATCGGTCAAGGTTTGGCCATGGTTGACCATAAGTCAACCATGGCAGAAATTGGTCAAGGTTTGATGATAACAACGCCCAAAACGTTAAATATCTTTTAAATTCATTTCCAAAACTAAACCCCCTTCTTTTTAAAATTTATAATTATCTTCATAGAATTTAAGTAAGAACTAGTCTCGATCTGATCATGTAAGGTTGATTATAAAATTAATTTAAACTTAAACATCTCAATGAAAATTTAAAAATTAAATCTATTCTAACAAAATAACCATATTCATATTAATAGATCTAATTTAGCCAAATCCAAAAAAATTAAACTATTTAAACAACTATAAAAAAAATAAAACTAGGCTGAAAGAAGTCACATCAATAATAAATCCTCTAATATTTAATTTAAAAAAAAACATTTAAATACGTATATATATATAAAAAGAATATTCTATTTGAAACTAACCAATCTAAGTTAAAAACATATTTAAGCTATTTATATATAAAACATCTAATTTAAACTATCCTGTTGTAAAACAAATCTTAATCTAACTGAAGCTTAATTCTAAATTCGCCATGTTAATATTATATAAAAGAAAAATGATACAGTAAAATATAAAAGAATTTTATATTTTAAAACCCTAAATCTTTCAAGGCCAAGAATGGTCTCCGATATGATACACAGGCGATGACGGAGGGTTTACCGACGGCGGAGGGAGGTAGGGTTTGGCAGATTATTTCCAACGCGAGGGTGGAGGAAACAGTGGGGGGTGGAAAGTGGTGTTTCGTGGGTGGGGAGCCGGCGGAGCGGCGCCCTCCACACTGCTATGTTCCCACAGCGGTGGGCGGTCGGCTACGGCCGATGCCGCACCACCCACTGTGGTTACACAGCGGGGTGAGGGCTACGCCCGCGCGGCCCGCTCTGTGCTACGAGGGTTGGGGAAGGGCTCGACCCTCCCCGCCCATATCATTAATTTTTTTTTTAAAATAAAAAACCCTCCCATAACGCCATGTGCTTAAAATGATTATTAATTTATTTGTTTAATTTAAATGACTTAATTAATAGAATTTACATTATTAAAATCTAACATATATATATAAAAATATATATATATTATTTTAAGACTGGTAAAAAAAAAACCTCTGTATATCCCAAAACAGGGGGTATCAGAATAATTATTTTTTACAATAAAAATACATGGTTGCCATCCATATTTTATTCCTAAACTTTTGGTGGAGTTAAATTTTAAAAACAAGCATTTTTTTTTTGAATAATTTTTTTTTTCAAAATTTTCATTAATTGAAAAGAAAAAAAAATCTTAACTCTCAAGAACATAAGATTTCTCAAAGAAAATTAAATTATGACTTTTATCAACTTAAATTTTTCTCTCTCTTTGTGTGTTATAAGAGAAGAAGTAATGCAATTTTATGAAGGAATTTATACTGAGTATACACACTAATCTACTTAGTAAAAAAAAAGTAAAGGTTTATTTACAATAGACAATTATTCGGTTTTGAGATTTACTCCTTCCTCCATAAGCTTTATAAAACAACATACCTATTGTACTTTTCAATAACCATTCTTTCCAATTTTATAAAATGAAATATGGTTATAGTTCCATTGAACCTCCATATTTAGAATATGGTATTAAAGCTTACAAATAGTAAAGAAAATATACAAGTTACTTAATGGTCTTAACACAAATTGCAACAATGAAGGGCCTCCATAAAATAGGTTACAAAATGGTAGTTTTTCCAGTCATACCCATCTCTCACATAAGGGTATTCTTATTCTTCGCGATCCCTTCAAGAACTTGATACACGTTGAGGTTGACCATGGAGGCTCACCTCCCAACCTAGGCCTTTACAAGGCCACCCTTGAGCTTGGGGATCCAATCTGGAACGGGTTACAAACAGAAGACACCCAACAAGCAGGAAAAAAAATAGAGAACTCAAGCACAAGACAACTTCCCAACATCATGATGAACAAGAGGAAGTATCTCCAAGAGACATTCCAGAAACATGGGTAGTGGTAGACCTCACTGAAGGAGAAAGCCAAGAATACACATAGAATGCACAAGCCTCACATGGACTTGATAAGGACCATCTTTACAAGATGCGGTCCTGAATAACCTCCTTATACCTCCTAAATGCCCTCAGGCCCATCTTGGCTTCATGGGTATCATGTTACACCAAGTTTATCCCTCCTCACATGGGAGACTCTACACTTAACAGGAATAATTTTCATCTACCCCTCCAAGGCTACTCTTCCCTCCTGAGGGTGAGTGTACCTTGAAGACCCATTCGAAATCAAACACAAAGTAAAGACATTGAGAAACAAATAAAGAAATTTCCAACAAAAAATAAAAGCTTCAAAACCATAAGACTCCATTAATAGAGTCCTTGAACTCAAGAACACACATAAACTTAAACAAATAACTTTTAAAGAAATCCAACCTTAATCCAAGCTAAGGTGTGAAGAGGAATGGTGTTGAGCTATCCTTCCTAAGCTCCTTCTCCAAAGGCTCCTTCAACTGAATTCTGTCTCTAAGGGTAGAGAGTGGGTGAACACTCAACTCATCCTAAAACCTTCCCTAAATAGGAAAACCTCCAACATGAGAAAGGCTTAACCCAAGGGTGAGGTAACTCTAACCAATCCTAAACTAAACCACATCCTAACTCTCCAAGGGTGAAGTCAAAAGAAACTTGGGTAGAAGAGAGAGTGAGGTTAACCAAAGTCACACTCCTCTTCCAAATTCCCTCAAAGTTGAAAATGACACTTAAAGGGAGTAATAAATGATTTTAGAGGCTCATTAATGATATAAAATGACCCCTAACCCATAGGGTACCAAGTTGGGTGACTAAAACTGACCCCTGTTACCTCCTAGGAGCCCAAAAGACCCTCTAAAACTCACCCTGAAGTTAACCTATGGATTTCTAAGTCAAAGAAATTCTAGAAACTTCTAACCCTGTGGTAAGCTTGGGTTCTACTCCTAGATGACCTTAGTTAACCCTTGACTAACCTTGGTTTCCCTTTTACTAGCCATGTCAATAATTAAATTACAACAATTGCCAAACTTGGCACATTAAATTAAAACAATTGACATGACTTAATCACATAAACATTTACTAATTTAATAACACGCATGCAAACCACATTTATAAAATAAACACATAACAATGAGGTCCATGTCTTTTTATATAGACAGAACCTTGGAAAGCACGGGTATGTACATAGGTTCCAGTATTGGGTCCCCGATTTAGATCCATGGTCAACTTTTCCTGTACACTCAATGCACACATCAGTAGATCCAAAACAACATGATATGAAACATAACATAACGTCAATAATATATGTAAGGATATAAACCACATTGCATTAGAACTAAAATATCCTAGTCATCAATTTCCTAAACCAATTTCATCATATTATATCCATACATGTAAGTCCATATAAGACATCAACATAAGTTGAAACTGAATCAGAAAATAAAGCATCTCAAAAGTACCCTGATTACAAAATTAGGTGCTGAATATATAACATAGGATTCCACCGATCCTCAAATGTATAAAAAGTCTCTGGTAGTCAAAGTATGTCAAAGCATAAACTACCGAAAGCACGAGAACAAAATAGTAAAACTATAACAGTCTAATGTAGGTCTCACATCCACCCCCTCTAGGCATGAACTTCCTCCTGGAGTTCATCGAAGAGGTGAGGGTACTATGATCTCATCTGTTCTGTGTCCTCCCAAGAGGCTGTAACCTCATCATAGCAATCCCATTGGACCCTAACTTGGTCCAACTCTCTGCCTTGAAGGCCTAAAGTCCACCGAGCCAATATACGAATTGGCTCCAATGCCAGCTGTCCATCTGAATCCACCTGCAAGGCATCCCAATCTATCACATGAGACTCATCATATATATACTTCTTCAGAACTAAAACATGAAACACATCATGGATGCGTGACAGGCTAGGTGGCAATGCTAAATGGTAAGAAACTGGTCCTATCCTCTCAAGGATCTCAAAAGGTCCAACAAAATAGGGTGCTAGCTTAGAGCCCTTTCC
>MU225972.1:870306-882245 GCA_018584345.1 Thuja plicata | reverse complement strand
TAATCTGTACCTATTCTGCATTTTGATCCTGAATGTCTTTATATCCATATCCATGGCATCCCTTGCACTGCTCTCTAATGTGACCTTGAGTGATATCTGAGACATTGTGGGTTTTCTCCTATCTAGGAAAAGGTTTGCAACCTTTCCAACTATATGGAAATACAAGTAGATGATCAAAGATCCAAACTTGAATGTCTTTCTCTTGTCATGTTTGATGATTTAGATGTTGTCAATCAATTGACCATGCAAGATCTCACATAAGTTGTATTGAGTGTTATCCTTCACCATTCTGATAGCTGCTAGGATTGTTGCTGTAGAGACACTGTTCAATCGGCTAGCTTGCTGAAACTTACACCTGAGTATCATTGTCAGAATTTTTATGTCATCTTCTTTGATAGGGTCAACTGTCATTTTGTGCTTGTCACTTCTGGATAGACAAACTTGTTCAATCTACTTTTTGACATCCTTTATAGTGGGAAAGAGTGGTCCAGTCTGATTAATTCATAAATTAGGTCTGTGGTGATATGCATAGGGACCTCACACATCCAGTAAAGATCATCATGTATTTTTCTCAACAAAATCTTTACCCATTTAGGCTCATCAAACTCATGCGCATTAGAATACTCGAAGATAGGGTTATCAATCAAGTGTGTGAATTCATCTTTGAATGTGTAGTCAGGTTTCATCATGGATGCCATATGAGTATCTATTTTTACATCTCCTATTGTTTCCTTCTTGCAGTAAATATACGCGCGGATATCTTCCATGTGAACAACACCTAGCGGGGTTTTGGAGAAAGCCCCTTCCACATCATCCAGTATGGATTTGAATGGATGTTTCTTGAATACAAATCTCTTCCTCTCTGCTATATCAAACACAATTGGAGTCACCATACTTACTTGGAATTTTCTTAAGTAGGGTTTCATGAAATTCCAAAACGGCGTGACTGCTAGGGTTCCATTCCAAACTTCTTGTCTGTTTTCTCAACTGCCAAATATGTTATACCTTCATGCCTTGATGTATAGTGCTCCAATGCTCTCCAAATTCTATGCTCTTCAAATGAAAGTGTGAGGAAAATGAAATAATTTCTTTCCTTTATAAAATCTACCGCATTTAATGTTTGTAACCGTATGCAAATTACTTAGAGATTTTGAAACTTAGATCCCAATGCATTTTAGACAGTGCATGAATGCACATAGCAATATTATGTTCTTGTAACCATGATATCATAGGTGCATACTCAGAGGTGAGTATACCAACCGCGCATGGGTCCTGAGATAGAATAGCTCCCCCTAAGACTAAGAAGGTCTATTTAAGCAGAAGTAGAGGGTGCATCCACTGTGGATACATCAACTACTTTTTCAACATCATTGTCCTTCTTTACTTCAACCCAAATTTTGCTTGAATCTTCATTTGCTTGAACAAACTTAACTTCTCCTTTCTCTTCAAATAGTGATTTCTTAGGTTCATCTTGCTTCTGAGTTTTGCATCTACAAAACTTTGAGATGTGTCAATCCTTTCCACATGTGTGACAAATGATAGGAGGCTTGATGTTCTTGTTCATCATGCTACATTGCTTTGCTGTGTGTCCATTGTAGTTACATATTTGACATGTGGTGTTCTGCAAATTCCTTTGAGGTTGATTTCTCTGATTTTTTTGATTCATTCTTCTTTGATTCTACTATGACTGAGTTCTGCAATGTATAGCCCTATGACCAAAATTATTAAAAGAGAAATAATAACCATTGAAGGGTCTTACGTTTTTGCAATCTCTTGCAAAATGACCATGTTTGTTACATGCATAACAAGTTCTGTTAACTTGCTTGATTTCCCTTTTTGGTAGATCTGATTTAATCTCTTCAACATTTTCAACTTTCCTTGCTTCTAAAAGTGCTTCATGAGGTTTATCTCTTTCTTGTAATGAATTGACTTCAGTTTGTGTTATATTGAATCCAAGACTAGTAGTGTCGCCTTTTTGCTTTTGTCCATGAGCTGAGATTGAAGTGAATCAGAACTTGTGTGGAGTTTATCAATCTTATCCTTTGCTTCTGTTAATTCAGATTCCAACTTCCTTTTTATGTTTTCCAATTCCAAAACTTTCATGTTTGCTTTCAAGAGTTCATCATCTAGTTGTTTGCTTTCTTTGATCTTTTCTTCAATAGCAATTTGGCTGTCTGTGAGCTGTTCATCTAGATTCTCAACTTTGTCTTTCATAGACATATTTTCTTCATTGATATTTTTGATCATTTACCCTAAGTCACTTGTAGAACAATCTTTCAAATCTTTTCTTAATTTCTTGATAAGCATTTGTGAGCCATCAACTTTCAGTCTAAGTTCTTCATTTTATTTTTCAGATCTATCAAGATCTTCAAGAGATGCTTAAGGATTCTTTTTCAAATTTTTTGCTTCTGCTAAGTCCATGATCTCCTCAAGTGGTTAAAATTATTTTCTGAGGACCTCAGCTCTGATACCAATTGTTAGAAACACTAAGAGGGGGGGGGGGGGGGGAANGGGGGGGGGGGGGGTGAATCAGTGTTTGTCTATTAATTACCTTTCAGCAACTTAAACATAAATCAAACATGCATAGAATGAAGCTTAACATAACAAATCATAACACATGATATGATTATAGGGAAACCTTGATCAGAGGAAAACCTCGGTGGGAATTAGTAGCCATAAATATTGTACTAAGTATAATGAACTTGTGAGAGTTCCTTTGCCATGTTAGAAGCAATATTTACAATGCAAGTACAATGACCTGGTTAAAGGACAGACCCTGTTAGGAGTCTTTTACAAAACCCTGTTAAATTTATATGGCTCACTGCCCAATAAGATGAAGACTACAACCTTCTAAAAGATGATATGCACTATATCAAAATGAACTACTGTGATGACACTGTTGTCTGATTAGTTCCGTGTATGTGCAAATTCTCTTACTCTCTCAAAGAGCTATATCATATACTGACTTCATAGTACTGTCCCTCTGTATCTTCCTCTTGCATAATAATCGACACTTCTATCATATATTTACATTACATACTTATATATTCAAATTTGAATAGGCACGACCCAAAAACAAAACATTAGTCGGCCCTAAAACAAAATATACAATTCTTCCAAACAAGTCAGCTCAAGCATGTTTACTACAATGTTAATTAAATTATTTTAATCATATAACCAAAGGCACTTAGCCATTACATTATAAAATAACCCACACTGATCAAAACACTTAGTCAGCTTCCATGCTCTGTCTCCTGTATTGCTGGTCTATTGATCTGCTTGTAACTTTTCCATACTGTAGTTCCGTACTATGTGTGTCTGGATGTATCATGTAGAAATGTCATACAACTTATATCTGAATGCACATATGCTGAATCAATCTCTCACACGTGCGCTGATGTGCTGATCACTGAGTATCTCTGTCTGCCCTATTTTCCTTACTTAGTCATTTTGTCTTTTAAGATAGAGACTAAACATGACTTTTTTGCCATGATAACAAAACAAAATGAGTCATGCATCCTCAGGTATTCAACTTTCCAACAGGCTCTCCCAATCCTTTCAAAGCAAGGCTTTCACCTTAATGATGTCAGGACTTTAACGTACCACTAGGGCAATGGAGGAGAGTTTGGTTGCCACAAAAAATTCACACATGTCTATTGTGACATTAATCACAATAGAATTTTTTGTATACCAGTTTGGAAGGGCTTGAATTTAGCCTGTTACCGGTTGGGCATCCACTCTCACCAGATTTGCTAAAGCTCTCAGGAGGTAGCCACTCTAGAAGAATCACATGAATTTCTCTTACACCCAAGATCCATAAAGGCAAGGGGAGAAGATACGTTCATGTAGTTCTTGGAATTACAATCTAGAAAACACTTCAATCATGCAAGATAATGATTCATTTTAAGCACCAACCAAAGTGTGTTCTAACTACTAAAAACAAACATGAGAAATTGTGAAAACACACAAGGTCTTCAACAAACATCCCGCAATAAACACATTAGTAGTTTGTAATGGCTTTCTTCATTTCAGCGTCCTATAATAAACACATTAGAATTTTATGATTGCTTTCTTTATCTCAACGTCCTACAAACCACTGTTAAGCTATTCCAAAAGATAAAATCAGAGAAACACAGCTGCTAGAAAATAGTAGATGGTTAGAAAATTGAGACAAGAAATATCAAATAAAATCTCTGGTGTGGAATTTAATGTGATAATTCATCATAGTTCATGCGAAGAAATACAGAAGGCCCCGTGAAGAACTAGAAAGTTTTCACAAGACGCTCCAAAAGTTTGTGTAACATTAAAATAGAGAAGTATGGAAGTACGGATAAAATGCAGAAAAATGAAAAAGAAGTGTAATGAAATGAGGCCAGAATAGATTATCTCAGCCCCACGGTGGGCGCAAAAAATGTTTTTGGTAAATTTGGCCTTGTTAATCAACCATACACTTCAATACAGTCCTTATTCATCAGATACACACAAGAATGAATATGAGATTATTCATCTTGCCTGTTTGTATGATTCGACCTATTGCCTTCTATCCAGATGGGGTTTTGAAATAGCTCTTAGAATGAGAGTCTCACAATCATAGACCAATCTAGAATGAAATATTTATGCTTCCATGAATGCAATTTAATGATTAATCTAGAAATGAAACATGCAAGATTAATCTAAATGATCCATTTAAAATAGAAATGAGATTAAAACTATAACATGATTTCAATGAGATTATTATAGAAATTGAAATTAATCTATTGCAAAATGAGATTATTCTATACAAGATTATAAACTAAAAATGTAGCAACAATTCGGTATTCTAACAATGCATATGACTAGAAATTCAGGAAGGGTTTTGAATGAGAAATGGGAGTTCTTTTTATAGAATCAGAGGTGATCAGAATAGAAAGTTTCCCTTTTGAAATAAAATAGATAGAAAAGCTAGTTTAAAATAGAAAGCTTTCTTTAAAAGAAAACAATAAATTGTTTTCCCTTTGCTTTAACTGTTTTCTTTTTTGATTTTAATAGTTTTATTTATGATTTTAACTATTTTCTTTCTCTTTACAGTACAATTAATTCAAAGTTTCCATTTCTGAACTGAAGATAAGATTTTGAGAGAATATTTAATTAATTAAATAAATATGACCTCTTAAATGTGTTTTTCTCAATTATTTGAATAATTAAATTCAATTATTGAAATGAAGATATCTATTTAATAATTAAATATTATTTAATTCCTTTTTATGTGTTTTAGCTAAAAGGGGTGAATTTAATTTAATTAAGTGCTAGGACTTTATAATTAAATTAATTCAATCATAGGGTTTGTTTAGCCAATTGATATTTAGGAATTAAATATAATGTATGATTAATGCAGATTTAGGATTTTGTGCATTTGACACTTAGGTTGAGTAGAGTTAGTCCAAACTCAGAATTGCCCAGTACAATAGGACTTTGATGATTCAGAAGAATGACAAATGCAAAAAAATTGGTTAGGGTTGCAAGATGCCAATTTTGGGGTGTTACACACCCAAGGGTGTGAACTTCCTCCTTGGTGACAGGGTAAAGAAAGACCTTGGTTTGTTATCCTGTTGTTTGTTTTGCAAGTTGTTGGTATTGGGGTTGTTGCTGATGTTAAATGGAACCTTGGTTTCTTGGTTCACATTATTAGCTTAGTTTGAATATCTCATGAGATTAAAAGGAGTGGCTTTAAAATTGTGTGCTTGAACAACACCATAATTAAAAAGGCCCTTGTTGGTGTTATTAAGCCAAAAGTGATTGCTATTATTTGAAGTGCGATTATGATTGTTGGAGTTATTGTGGATGTTAGGAGGAATTTTGTTTTCCTTATAAAACTTATCTTCTCCACTTTTCAACAAAAAATATTCCATTTTAACTCCATTTTCAATCATATTTTGAAAGGAACGTGGACATTGCAATCTAAATAGATAGTTCATCTCTGTGTTCAAACTATTCATAAAGATGTCCATTTTTTCTTTTTCAGGTACAATTCAAGGGTATCGAGAAAATACCGCCCTCCATCTTTGCAAGAAAGTCAAGAATGCTTCCCCATCATGTTGTTTTGTGTTACATAGGTTAATCATGGTGACCTCATGTTTGATGTTATATGAGTAATGAGTCATGAATTGGGAAGCTAGCTCTTCAAAATTTTGAATACCGAATGGGAATTTGGAAAACCATTCCATTGCAGCCCCTCCCAAACTCCTTGGAAATAAAATCATTAAATATGTGGTATTGTGCATGAATTATAAGCGTAAAGAATAAAGTTTCCTCAAATGATCTTGTAGATTTGATGGCCCCTCATACTTGTCATATTTAGGGAAAATTGCATTTGTGGAGAATGGTACCATAATTAGGGTTTTGTCAAATGGAAAAGGACATAAATCTTCAATTGAAAATGGCTTGGTAGCCACATTTTTATTCATGTTATCCAATTGTATTTGAAATAATTTAAATTGATTTTTCATGATGTTAATTGGGTTAGCCTCATCCTATTTATTATTCAATTGGTTGACATCATAATCATGGGGAAATTTCACCCCCGCTTGTGCTAGGTCAAAGAAATACTTCTTCCTATCTCTTTCTAGGAATTTCTCCATGAGCTTCATGAAGAATGGAATTTGAACCACCTCATCTACCCTTTCCTCAATAGCGTCCTCCTCTTGAGGGTCCTTATTCCCTCCATTATTAGGAATTCCTTGATAGTCAAGGTAATTTCCTCCTCCATTACCCCCACTATTGTTGGCATCCTTATTTCCACTATTTTGGTTGTTAGTGGTGTCCTTATTGGCAAGATTGATAAGATTGGGATCCATGTTTCCAAATGGGAAAAACATCTTACTTGGTTCTTCTTCTTTTTTGGGTTGAAAATTTTATTGTGAGGAAGTAAATGTGTCACTCGAAAAAGCAAGTTCTTGCCTAAGATAGGTCCCGTCTTCTTGCAAAGTTGACTTGATATAGTGGGATATTTTAAAAGCCAACATTATCATGGAACAAATATCTTTGGATTTTCCTTTAATCAATCCCTTTAAAATGATTTTCAACTTCTTCAATTTGAGGGGATTTGACCAATCTGATATGATGAAAAACAAGAACTCCGAAAAGGGTATCCATATATAATCTCAAAATTTTCAAAAACCCTTGGGAATTATCCTCTATTTTTAAGTCCCAGTCTATACGCGCTACTTCAAGGTATAGTATGTGTTGTTTCAAGGTATTACACATGCTCACTGGAAAATAGTAATGTGTTACTTGCCTGTTGATAGGCATTGTTTGATTGTTGAAATGTTCTATTTAAATGTTTACAAGCTCTATTTAATGAGTCTGTACATGCCACTTTAGGTAGACCTTTCCTCTTCAACCTATTTAATGAGTTTGTACATGCAATTTAAGAGGAAAATTGTAGTCTGTCATTGGTTTGATAAATTTTTAAAAAAATTGATAATGTGATCAGATCTTTTTGGATGTTTTTATTTTGTAAAATAAACATACAATCACAACACACACACAAAATCTTGTTATTGACCCCTATTTCTTCACAAAAGTGTATATTCTCAATCATTTCAACGGGTTTTAAACAAGAAAAGCTTCCAAGCAGTCTACCTATGGTCAAATTGGCTTGTAATAATGGATTTAAGAGGTAAGAATTACTATTTTAACCAAGGTTGTAATTAGGGTTCCATTCAAAACATCTTGAGTTTCATCCCCCACTATAGAGGCCTCCCACGTGCATAAAAACATAATTTTGCACAATCCCAAAGGACTACTAGAGGAGGTTTGGTTCTCAATCTATTCTATCACTCATCCCATTAAGGATGAATGCATTTTTACTATAGTGGGTTGGATTACCATGAATAAGATGGTTTTATCCCACTTGGTTCATTCCCTCTCACCATCCTGATCCTCATAAGGCAAATCTTGGGAGGCAGGCCCTCTAATATCCTAGCATGTTCATCATAAAGTGAGAAATGAAGTGAGCCAATAGGTTTCGGAATTTAATTCACCAAAAAGGGTAAAGGGCATATCCCCACTATCTTCCACTTCCAAACACAATAGAAAAAATTGTTCAATTATCCACCTCTTAAACTAAGGGATTTGAAGTATTTTTGGCCTTTTGATTCACTTAAAGAGTGAAGAGCATATACCTAGGACTTCTCTTCCACAAACAAGGAGGTTTAAACTTTAGTGTTTGTTCATTCCAAAGTCTTTCTTTCTATCACCAAAGTTGACATGTTTGGCATTTTGATCAACTTTACAATTTGAGAGCATAGGCCTAATGTCTCCTTTGGAAAACAATAATAGACTTCTAATTAAAGCTAGATTAGGAACTTTGAATGCCACAATTTAAGCAATGCAAGGGGATATGAAAAATACCTTCAATCGATGCTAGAAAAGGCTATGTGCATTTTTGATATATATATATATATATATATATATATTTTGACTACTCACCTAGTGGTGATAGTTCCAACTCCTTAGCATCCTCTCCTCCAACAAAATACTCAACACAAACTCACACAAAATGAGGAAAACCAAATTTAAAATGAAAACTTAAAATTCACCTAACAATTAGAATTTCTCAAAGGTTTCAAGGTGAATTAAGTTTAAATTTAGAGAAACGAATTTATTCTTATAAGATTTAATCACTTTAAGGTAATGTTCATAAATCCTTTCCTCTTCAACCAAATTTTCCAAAATGATAGAGTTGCGAAGGTTCTTCTCATGTTTGAATAAGCATTTTACCTCTTTGTCTTCTTTATGAATCCTATGCTCGGGTTTCTTCACCTTCTGATGCTTTTTCATATGAAAATCAGTAAATAAAAATTCATTAGCTCATTGTATTTAATGATTTTCTATAGTAAATTTAAACATAGGCATACAAACTATTTAAAGCCTGGCACAACGCTATTTTAAGCATGTCTACACACTACTTTAACTAACTATACACGCTACTTTAAAGAAGACAGAGCATTATTTAAATTAGAACAACAAATTAAAAGGAAAGATCAAATGCACTCAAAGGAAGGTTAAATGCACAATAAAACAACATCACATGCATCAAAATATTCTCCAGATGTGCTAAAATTTGAGGTCACGCGCACCTTTGCTATGCAAATGCATCATCCTTTGAGCGTATATGTGCTGCTTTACGGTCATATGGGTTGAAAGAATGAAAGATATGAGACAAAAAGGTTTACATGCGCTATTTCCTTGCTCAAATGCATCACACTTTAGGTGTCTATGCATCACTTCACCCGAAACCTGCAAAATCCTGTAGAAGAAACAAACTCCAATACACAAAAATTTGTAAAAATGTCAGAAATGAGGCTTAAAGCCCCACGGTGGGTGCCATTTGTGTATATAAATTTTATAGCTTCATAAAATTAGTATTATATCAATCAATTCAATCAAATATTTAACAATATTATCTAAATTGAATGAAAATCAACAATTGAGCATATCATGCTTATTTAACTCCAAATGCTCACTAAAATGCAAATCCTAAACATGTAATTGCTATGAATTCAAAAGATATTTGCCTATAATGATGAATCTTTTCTTCATGAGTGTGTTATGTTTGAATGCATCAAAAATGGCTTCTATTTAAAGGATTTTCCAAGGGTAGGGGTAGAGTTGATTAAAAGATGATTAGGGTTAGGTTATGTCAATTGTCTCAAAGGTTAATATAATTTAAATGGTGGTTTCAAACAAGGGGATAAAATGAGTGGTCAAGATGCAACTCCAAGATGTGTGATGGAGGATTAATTTTTCTTGATCCATGTGAGCTCCCATTCTCAATCTTCATTGGTTGATCAATTTTGTCACATGTGATGGATGAGGAAATTAAGGGATTTAATTATATGATTTTATTGATTTTATTTAGCCATGTGCACTCTTGAAAGGGTTGGATTTAAATGATTTTAATTATGTAATTAAATGATTAATTTAAATTGCATAATTAATTTGATTTAATTAATCCAATGCTTTTTTAATGATGTGGATGGAAGTCTTGTTGCTGCTACAGAACCAGCTTGGCTCTATTCTGAGATCTTTCTCTTAGATCTCCTAGGGTGTTCACAACCCTAAACTGAGCTAAGTCACTCTCAACTTTACCTCCTCTTCAAGACTCAGTTCCCCATCGAAATGCTTTTCATCTCCTTCTTTTTGAACCTACACAAATAGATTCATTCTACTCACTTATTCAATGTTTTCTGAACATTTCTTTCATTCTCTTCCCTAGCCAAACTATTACCAAGCTCGCCTAGGGTAAGATCTCCAGACTCTTTGTTGTTGCTTCTCCTATAGAAAACAAAAAGGAAACTATGTACAAGGGCTCCTCTTGAGTTCCATTCCAACACATGATTCTCACCATGTTTTCAAGAATCTCGAGGGGCCATTACTGTTTACAACCCAGAATGGATGAAGAACTAATAACTTACAAAACAAGAAATAAAGTTACTAATATACTTGCATGCAAAAGGAACCACAAAGAAACTTGATATCCACTAAAAACACAACCTACAACTTCTCATTACTAGAAACAAAACAAAACAATGCAAAAATTTGCAAATTTCTAACTTTCCTGTAGCTTCTCTTCTTCTTCAATCTCTACCATCTAGATCTCTAAAATGAAGGCTTGGGATGTTATTAATAACCATCCTCTCATAGGAAACAACCCTAACGGTCCACTCATTTGCAAGAATCTCTTTAGGAACCGTTACACTAACCATACTATCCATAAAAGACAAGATCCTCTTTTCATGGGCCGTTACGACTGAATATTGCTGAGCAACAGTAAAGTAGACCAAGCTCTAGTGTTGGCCAAGCTGCTAGGCACTAGTATAGGCCGAGCTAATAGGAAAAAATGTAGGCCTAGTTGCTAGGCACAAATGTAGGCCGAGCTGCTATGCACAAATGTAGGCCGGGCTGCTAGGCACAAATGTAGGCTGAGCTGCTACGTACCAATGTAGGCCAAGCTGCTAGGCACACATGTAGGCCGAGCTGCTAGGCACAAATGTAGGCCAAGCTTCTAGGCACCAGTGTTGGTCGAGTGCCAGTGATACCTGTAGACGTCCAAAATCATCCTTATATTAATTTAATTAATATTCCCATAACATTATAGTTAATTTTAATTAATTATATTTGTTATATTCTTCTATCTATTTAATTAAATTTATTTAATTAAATATGATTCACTTCCCTTAGTATTTAAATTTAATTTAAATACTACCTCTTTTAATGTATTAAATCTTATTTAATACATTATCCCTTATTGATTCCCTTTAAATAAATTTTTAATTTATTTATTCCTTCACATGACCTAAATTCTACTAAACCATAATTAATCTAAATCTAATTTAGATTAAGCTAATTTGAACCTAGATTCTACCCTACCTCCCATCACTCTCATCAAATAGCCCTATCTATTAATTAAATAAGGTTAATTAAGCTAATTTCTTGATTCCTACAACAATTAGTCCTAATTATTTTCTCACACATGTGTGAGAAAATTTCTAAAAATTGACTTTTCTAAATAATCTTTATTTTGTGCCAACAAGGTTTCTTATACCTATGATGACACCTTCTTACACTTTCCAAAAGTGTTTCATTGGTCCAAAACTCTTACACCCTCGTACACCTTCTTACAAGATCCTTCACATGTGTACTTTAAGTACACTTTGACCCATCACATCCAAAGTTGCTCACACATGTGTGAGCAAAGTGGTCCTCTTGGATGGCTTATGTGTCCCTCATGTGGCACCTATGTTAATGCCACATGAGCTCCACCTCATCTAAGCCCTCTCTCTCCTCCAAAAACTCTATAAATAGAGGCCTTTGTCAAGAGCAAATCATCTCTTATTTTTGCATTGTTATCATGCTAGTTTGTCTCTAGAATTTCTTAAGCAATTTAGCATACTCAT
>MU225972.1:858656-870256 GCA_018584345.1 Thuja plicata | reverse complement strand
AAAACTCTATAAATAGAGGCCTTTGTCAAGAGCAAATCATCTCTTATTTTTGCATTGTTATCATGCTAGTTTGTCTCTAGAATTTCTTAAGCAATTTAGCATACTCATCTTAGTTCATTTTCATGTTGTTTCATTGTTAAATCTAGATATCACATCTTAGGTTTAATATGGAATGAATCATAGTTCTACTTTCTTAGTTAGTCTTGCATATCAATTTAGATTATCTTTTGCATTCATCAAATCATTGTGATGGCTTGAGACAAGTTCCTCATACTAGTTCTTGAGTTCTTCACTCTCTTAACTTGCATTGTTATCAATAGTGGGATTTATAATATTGTGTTGGGAGCACACCCACAAACCTCTCTAAGAGCAAATCAACAAGGCTTGGGTGCACTTGTTTGGCTCATCGGAGGTTGTGATGAATCTCTTCTTATTTTTAGTAGTATGCTTTAGATATGTATAATGTTGTTATTTGATGTTTATCTCTACTATTTGCATGTCTGAGTGTGCTCCCAACGGGTTAGGTTTCATTGCATATAATACCAAGCAACTTATCCAAGCTTCCCAATGCCTTGGTTGGATTTCTAGAGGCTTATAGACTACCTCACACACACACACAACTAAAGGAAACCAACTAAGCAACCTATCTAGACATGGATTGACCTAGTCATACCCATCTTAGGGAAATAAAACAAATTACTTTCTAAGGTCCAAACACACTCTCCTGACTTGGCTAGAGTCAGTACATGCCAAAAATTAGGAGCTAGGGGTTGGAGTTAGGTGTGCTCCTACACCATACTCCCCTAGAAAAAAGAAAGGTTAATCCATCCTTGGATTGAGCATGTTTGTATCAATGCCCAACCTCTTAAAGTCTATTTCTCTGATCGAACTAGGATCAACATCTTCTTTGCCATGTCATTTGACAAGGTGCTCCATATAGTCTTTGTTCCTAGTCTTCTTGCAGACCCTTGAGTCTAGTATCTTTTCAGCTGTCATAGATGAAGTAGGGGTTAATTTCAAATCTTTTACCTCATGTATTACCTCTTGAAGGTTTTGATCAGCATCTTGAATTGTTCCTTTGTATGCTATCAAATCTGCAATGTTGAAAACCGGTGACAACCCAATTTTTTTAGGAAGCTCCACCTTGTATGCATTGTTTCCATACTTTGCAAGTATCTTACATGGACCTAGCCTCTTCATCTATATCTTGTGAGGAACACATTTTTGCAACCTATATTTTTTCAAGTGTACCATGAAAAATTCTCCAATCTAAAACTGAACCTCCCTCTTTGATACATCCACCTTTTGCTTTACCTTTTCAGCATTTTTAATCAAGTTCTTTCTCACACTTTCATGGACTTCCCTCATTGAATGATAAAATTCCTTAGCATATCCACTACCATGAATTCCTTCCTTCAATTCTCTAAGTTCAAAAATTTCTCTTGGGTGAAAGCCATAAACAATTTCAAAAGGACTCTTACCAGTCGATCTGTTCACTGTATCATTGTATGCATATTCAGCTTGTCCAATGAGTTGGTCCCATGCTTGACCATAATCCTTTGTGAGGCATCTCAAAAAGTTACGAAGACTCCTATTGACTACCTCTGTTTGGCCATCTATATGTGGATGATAGGCAGATCTAAAAGACAAGTTAGTGCCCAATTTTTTCCATAAGGTCTTCTAAAAATGATTCATGAATTTGGTGTCCCTGTCTGAAACAATACTAAGTGAGAGTCCATGGATCCTCACAACTCCACTAAAAAACAATTGAGCAATGTTACAAGAATTATGAATAGTCTTGCAAGGTATGAAATGAGCCATCTTGCTAAATCTGTCCACAACAACATAAATATTGTCATACCCCTGCCTTATTCTTGGCAAACCAACTACAAAATCCATGCTTATGCATTCCCATGGTATGGTTGGGATTGGAAGTGGCTAATAAAGACCTACATTGGAAGATGTGCCCTTTTCTTTTTAACACACTACACAACTCTCAACATATTGTCTAACATCTCTATTCATTCTAGGCCAAAAATAGAACCTAGTGACTAGCTCTTGAGTCTCACTGACTCCAAAATAACCACTAAGTGCTCCATTATGTTTTTATTGAATCAAATTCTCTCTCATAGACCCTTTAGGAACACAAAGATGACCTCCTTTAAACAATAAATCATTCTGCAAAGTATATTCAGAAAACTCACCATGAAAGTTGTTTTTAAACACTTTGCACACCTTGTAAATTTGGGCAAAATCTTCATCTTCAGCATATAGGTCTTTGAATCTATCAATACCTATGCTTTGTAGGTGAACTTCTTTGACTGTGAGCAGCCTTCTTCTCAATGCATCAGCAACCTTATTTTGTACTCCCTTTTTATACTTGATATTGAACGTGTAGGCTTGTAGATACTCCACCCACTTCATGTGCTTCTTGCTAAGTTTGTCTTGAGAGTTAAGGAAGCAGAGAGCTTGGTTATCAGTATATACTATGAAATCCTTTGGGAGAAAGTAGTGCCTCCACTTCTTGAGTGCTTGGACTAGAGAATACAACTCTAAGTCATAAGAAGAGTACTTCTTCTTTGCATCATTTATCTTCTCACTATGGAAAGCTACTGGTCTTCCTTCTTGGCTTATGACAACCCCAATGTCCACATTACTTGCATCAAATTCTACTATAAAAATCTTATCAAAGCTTGGAATAACTAGAGTAGGCAACTCTGCTATCTTCTCCTTGAGTTTCTCAAACCCTTTGTTAGTTTATGGTGTCCATTGAAAATTTGTCTTCATCCCACCTTTAATGGTGTCTAACATAGGTGCACAAATCCCACTGAAATGTCTAATGAACTTTCTATAATACTTAGCTAAACCATGGAAACTTCTAACCTTAGTTGTAGCCTTGGGAGTAGGCCAACTTAGAATGACATCCACCTTTTCTTGGTCCATTTTGAGGTTACCCTATGACAAAGCAAGACTGAGATATACAAGCTCCTACTTCATGAAGTCACACTTCTCCAAATTGATCATTATCTTTTCATCATGCAATTTATTGGAAACAATTTTCAAATGCCTAATATGCTCCTCCTTAGTTCTGCTGAAAACTAAAATGTCATTTAGGTAGACAACAACAAACTTACCAATGCATTCTACCAATACCTCATTCATAAGCCTCATAAAAGTTGAGGGAGCATTAGACAAACCAAATGGAATTACAAGCCATTCATACAAACCTTCTATAGTATTGAAGGCTATCTTCCATTCATCTCCTTCATTTATCCTGATTTTGTGGTAGCCACTCTTAAGGTCAATTTTGCTGAAGTACTTTGCCCCCCCTAAACAATCCATTAGGTCTTCAATTTTGGGTATTGGGAACCTATACCTAATGGTGATTCTATTAATGGCTCTAGAATCAGTACAAAGTCTCCAAGATTATCCTTTCTCAGGTGCTAAAATAGTAGGGACTGCACATTGGCTTATGATTTTTCTAATTAGGCCTTGTTCTAATAACTCTCTGATTTACTTGGCTATTTCCTCATTTTGTTGAGGGGTCATCTTATAGGAATCTTTTTTGGGCAAGTTAGCTCCTGGTATGAATTCAATCTTGTGGCTAACAAGTCTCTTAGGAGGTAGTGAGTGGGCTGGCCATCATTCACAATACCCCTATACTCTTCAAGTATTTATTTTACCTCATTTGGTATTTCTGACTTCTTGACATCAACTTCATCTTTTGGCTTCAACACTAAAGCAAATCCAACTCCTCCTCCTTCTCCTAGAGTCTTTAAGAAGTCTTTCTCATCAACGATGAGAACACTTGAAATTGATGTTTTCATCTCTCCTTCTTCTATTAAGGACTAAATTTTGAAATTCACTCCATCTTTCTTGAATGAGTATGCATTCTTGGTTCCATCATGCATGGCTTGCCTATCAAATTGCCATGGCCTTCCAAGTAGAAGGTGGCATGCATCCATGGGAAGAATGTCACATAGAACTCTATCCTTATACTTGCCAATGGTGAATTCTACCCATGCTTGTTCTCCTACAAACACATGTTTTCCTTTGTTAAGCCATGTAACCTTTTATAGATTGTCATGTGGAATCATTTTCAAATTTAACTTGGCGACTGCCTCTTCACTAATGATATTATCACTTGAGCTTGAATCAATAATGACTCTACACACCTTTCCTCTGGTCTTGCACTTCACTCTAAAGAGTGCCCTTCTTTGGCTTGGTTCTTCTTTGCCTGGCTCTTTGATCAATGTCCTCTTTATCATGAGGATATCACCTTCCTCTAATTCTAAAGGTACCTCAGATGGCTTGCTACTGCAACTTGATTCTTCTTGGACATAGTTAACTCTCTTTCCACCTCCTTGAGAAGTAGAACCTTTTTTAGGACATCTGTAGGTAGGATGTCCTAGCTGATTGCAGTGGTTGCAATTCATGGTGGCAAAGTAGGATGCTCCTCTTCCTTGATTATTGCTGCTCCTTCCTCTCCAACTAGTGTTAGAGCCTCTACGTCTGTTGAAACCTCCTCTATTTGAGTTTCCTTCCTAATTTTTAGTGAGCTTGTTCTCACTTTGCTTCTAAGAATCTGATCCCCTTCCACCATAGCCTCCTTGTCCTCTTCCTTCTCTACCTCTTCCTCTTCCTCTGAAGTTTGATTTTGATTTATTTTTGTTCTTCTCTTCCACTTTCAATGCAAGTTGGAATTATTTATGGATGGTTGTGGGAGTCCACAAACTAATTTCCTCTTGGATATTCCATTTTAGGCCTCCAAGATACCTAGCCACCTTGATAGTCTCATCCTCTTGGACTCTTGACCTCAAGCATAACTTCTGGAATTCTTTAGTATACATAGCCACATCCAAATCTTTTTTCTTCAAACTCCGCATCTTCTTGTGTAACTGGATTTCATAATCCTCAGGTAGGTATTGATCCTTTACCTTATTTAACATGGGCTTCCAATTTTAGATTGGATGCTTACCCATCTTCTCCCTCTCTTCTTGAAGGTATTTCCACCATGTTAATCCTAAACCTCTTAACCTTGACTTTGAAACTTTTACCTTCTGTGCTTTATTTATGCCCTCACATTCAAAATGATTCTCAATACATTCTATCCATTCCACAACTAGTTCACTGTCCATTTTTCCATTAGACAATGGAATTCCTTCAATAATTTTGCCTCCTAGGGCTCTGAGAGCTTTTAGAAATGGATCCTCACTCATTGGAGGGTCTGGTTAAGGTATTAAGTATTCTTCATCAACTTTCTGCTTCCCTCTGCTATTGCTGAATTCATCTCCATCTTTGCTTTTAGTTGCATCTGCAACTTCTTGAAGTTTTACCTTTTTCTCATCCAGGGCTTCTTCTAGGAGTCTACTCCTTTCCCTTTGATCCTCTATCACTCTCTTCTACTCATTTACTTCCTTTGCAAGCTTTGCATTGGTGATCATCTTGTTTTCACCTACTGATACTACTAGCTAGAACATTTACCACAACCCCAATCAATTTAGGCTCTGATACCAATCTGATGTGGATGGAAGTCTTGTTGCTGCTACAGAACCAGCTTGGCTCTATCCTAAGATCTTTTTCTTAATATCTTAGGGTTTTCACAACCCTAAACTAAGGTAAGTCACTCTCAACTTTACCTCCTGTTCAAGACACAGTCCCCCATTGAAATTCTTTTCATCTCCTTCTTGCTGAACCTACACAAATAGATTCATTCTACTCACTTGTTCAATGTTTTTTGAACATTATTTTCATCCTCTTCCCTAGCTGGACTATTTCCAAGCTCACCTAGGGTAAGATCTCCAGACTCATTTTTGTTGCTTCTCCTACAGAAAAAAAAATGAAACTATGTACAAGGGCTCCTGTTGAGTTCCATTCCAACACATGATTCTCACCATGTTTTCAGGAATCTCGAGGGGCCATTACTATTTACAACCCAGAACGGGTGAAGAGATAATAAATTACAAAATAGAAAATAAAGTAACTAATCTACTTGTATGCAAATGGAACCACAAATAAACTTGATATCCACTAAACCCACAACCTGCAACTTCTCATTACTGGAAACAAAACAAAACAAAATAATACAATAATCTAAAAATATCTAACTTTCCTATAGCTTCTCTTTTTCTTCAATCTTTACCCTCTAGATCTCTAAAATGAAGGCTTTGGATGTTATTAATAACCATCCTCTCATAGGAAACAACCCTAACAGTCCACTCATTCGCAAGAATATCTTCAGGAACCATTACACTAACCATGCTATCCATAAAAGACAAGATCTGATTTTCATAGGCTGTTACAACTAAATACAATTGAGAAACAGTAAAGCAAACTGAGCTCCAGTGTTGGCCGAGCTGCTAGGCACCAGTGTAGGCCAAGCTGCTAGGCACAAATATAGGCCGAGCTGCTATAGACAAATGTAGGCTGAGTTGCTAGGCACAAATGTAGGCTAAGTTTCTAGGCACCAATGTAGGCCGAGCTCCTAGGCACAAATGTAGGCCGAGCTGCTAGGCACAAATGTAGGACAAGCTGCTAGGCCCAAGTGTTGGCCGAGTGCCAGTGATACCAAGCAGCTTATCCAAGCTTCTCGATGCCTTGGTTGGATTTCCAGAGGCTTACCAACTACCTCACACACACACACAACTAAAGGAAACCAACTAAGAAACCTATCTAGACATGGATTGACCTAGTCATATCCATCTTAGGGAAATAAAAAAAATGACCTTCTAAGGTCCACACACACTCTCCTGACTTGGCTAGAGTCAGTACATGCCAGAAATAAGGAGCTAGGGGTTTGAGTTAGGTGTGCTCCTGCACCATTCAATAATTAAATTTATTCATGATTTGATTGATTTGAATTGATTTAAAATGGTTTTTCTCACTTTATGCTTAATTGATTTACCTTGAACAAAATTAGGTGTCTACAGTTAGCAACTCATATAGGGAAAAATATTTTAGGTTCTCCAAGATTTTGATCATGTCTTCAGACATCCTGGGGAACCTTTTCTCAAATAATAGCTCTTGGATATTGACATATTTGGATGAATATTTTGGAAAGTGATGCATTTATGGAGTAATATAATACACTTGAGTGTTTTCATTTATGGAAAAACATCTAGAATGATGATTGATTGAATTCATTTATAGTTTTGGATATACAGATAGCAAAATGACTAAGTACAGTAATAAAAAATACAGAGTATAGCGGTAGAGTTTTGGACAACGAAGATAGTATTGATGAATGGGGACATGTGAGCTTAGAGAAAGACATTTTGGAGTATGTATGACCTTCTGGTAAGGTATCTTGGGTTTTGGTGTTGATTTCAATGGGTTACCACATTTTGAAGTCATGCAAAGACAAAGTAATAGGGATACATGGTAGGTGAACAATCGTGACGATTGAGGGAGTATGTCATGGACTCCTAGCATGCTAAGTTGGATTGTAATTGTGGATTACCTATTCTTTGGTAGTATATGGTTTTAGACTTTGTAATTAATCTTTGAGTAGATATTAATTCTATTTTGTAATGTATTAGAGAGCCGACCGAATGATATATATATATATATATATATATATATATGAAGAGCTTTTTGTAAAGTGAAGTGAAAGTGATGAGATGATATGAAGAAGATGGAACGCATGGATGCATTGTGATGTAAGACAAATGCGAGGTACAACTAGAAATATCTAAGCATAGTTGATGCTTGTAATGTCCACTATTGAGAATTGCTTATAACAGAACCATTTCTGATTGTAAGAGTAGTGTATGTAGCATACTTTTAACAGGTTTTATATTCCCCTAATAGGGAAATGTACTAATGTAATATTCAGATCCTAACAGGGCTATGTCTTCTAACGGGGACACTATAGTTTTAGTGCATATTTGTGGGTACCATCCCCGTCGGGGTTTTCCCTTGGCCAGGGTTTCCTTAACAACAATTCATGGTGTTATGAGTTATTTGGTGTGTGCTTATGCTATTTTCATTTCAGTAATTATATGGTTAAGTTGGAAATTATTAAGTTCATGTTTAAAGTGTTGTAATACTGATTCACCCCCCTCTCAGTATTACTCAATCCTAATAATTGGTATTAGAGATTTTGGCCCTTGGAAAGAAAGTTTAACAACTTAAGGGAGATCAAGATGCATTTTGAAAGTTTGGAAGAAAATTTTGAAGAAGCGCGTAAAGATCTTGACAAAGATAAAGAAGAGAATGGTGACTTGAAATTAAAATTGAGAAGAGTAGAGGGATTCATTAAGAAACTAAAATAAAAAATTAAAATTTCCAAAAGTCAAAGATAAGATCTTATGGTTAAGATAAAAGAGGATTCAGAAAATGATAATTTAGATCATATAATATAGCTTGAGCAAGAGAAAGATAGCTTAAAGCTTGATTATGAAACTACTTTACAGATGGATAAAGAGAGTCAACAAGAAAAATAGGCTAATAACAAAATTGAAGAAACCTTGAAGGATGCTAAGATTAAGATGGGACAAATGAAGACTAAACTTGAACACTACAAGAATAATTATTTGGAATTAGAGAAATACAATCAGATCGTATACGGAGAACTTATTAAGGCAAAGAATCATATTGAGAAACTTCACATGAGTATTAACTTGATCGATGAAAAGAGAGACATACAAAAACCTAAAGGAGACATGACTGGTGTTGGATTCCATGAAGATGAATGTTCAAAGAATCAAGAAGAGAAATCTGATGCAAATATTGATGGAGAAAGACCTACTCTTGAAGAGCCTAAAGAATAGATCAGACCTTTTGGAGGTAGATGTTTTGGTTGTAACAATATTGGACATATGAAGAGAGATTGTAGAGGTAAAGCCCCTTTCAAACCTTTTTCTGGTTATTTCTTTAACTATTATGCATATGGGCACAAGAAATTAGAATGCAGGAAACCTGATCAATCAAGATACAAACAACATTACACTAGTGAAGAGACAACAACAAAGACCACATGTTATAAATATCATAACCTTGGGCACATTGCAAGGTATTTTAAGTTGTAGGTTAATCAAAATAGATCACCACCTATATGCTACAAATGCAATAATCCTAGGGATATAGTGAATTCTTGCAGGTATAATAGAACTGACAATAGAAGAGGACTGCCTCTTATGGTTACAAAGAAGAATATCAGTGATACTGGTAAGAGACTTGCAGGGTACAAAAGTGAATTTGAGAATTGTTTCAAGAAAATAGAAGATGTTAAGAGTAATAAGATATGGAAGGTAGAATAATCTAGTGAGGATAAGGTTCAGGGAGAGTTAATAGATGCTACTGAGTCTTCACCTGGTGCTACTGAGTCTTCACCTAGATTCTATTGCTACATCAACCTAGATGGCCAAGCATAGCCTTAGGGGGAGAATTGGAAGAATATATAATAAATTTATTGTTAGAATACTTCAAGGATAACTGAGAGGGGGGGGTAAATTAGTTATCAACAACTTTATCTTTTTCTTATACTTATTAATCCAGATTGATAGAAAGTAAATGCACATTCAGATAACAAATTACACAACACATCAATTTGGTTATGGGGAAACCAAATGGTAAAAACCCCAGTGGGAATTAGCACCCACAAAGAACTATATTGTTTATAGTAATCCCTGTTAAAAGATCTTTCAACCCTATTAGGAGTTGTTCATTACAATGCAGTAGTATAGTGACCTGGTTAAAGGTATGACCCTATTAGGAGTCTTTCACAATAACCCTATTAGGGGTATGGACTCACTGTCCAAGTGGTGAAGGCTACAACCTTCTAGTTATTTGATACACTGTATCAACAAGGTGAACTGCTATTTGTGACACTGCTTGTCTGATCAGTTCATTTTGTGCGCCGATGCTTTAACCTCTTGTAAAGCACTACAACAATCTTCTTTGTGTTCTAAAAGCTTTAGCTTCAATATTTATATTATCAACATATGATAAATATAGCTCTGCTACTTTAACACTCTGCTCTGCTTTTCTTATCTTTGGCTTTCGCAACTCTTCTTATCACAAATGACCTTCTATAAGTACATAAACCAAGTATGAGATCATGGGACTTGTTAGACAACTCTTCATAACATCCTTGTTGGCTCTACTAAGCGTGCAAGCATAATTACAACCACGCAAGTATAAACTAAATAAACACGTCGCTTCACTAAGTCGTCTTCACCAATTTAACAATAACTTTGTAATCTTCTTGAAATACATTTGGAGCCTTTAGATTAATATCAAAAACTCATAACTCATCATGAATATACACATGCATATCCTGAAGATAGGCGCAACTCAATAAACATGTTACATATGTTGGCCTTAAACCGTTATTCCTCTAGAACTATAACCGTCAATAACAGAATTACATATCTTTACTGAAACATCATATCTAGGTCTGCGTGTATGAGCATAGCATAATAAACATGTCAACAACATGTATCTATCCATGCAAGTCTTCATGTCATCATATGGATAAGTACATATAGAAGTACTGCTGTGTATTATATGTTGTCATCAATGACAAACATACAATCAATCAACTATTTAGAATCAAATCTCCAACAATCTCCCCCTTTGGCATTGATGGCAACGTATGATAAAAAAAAATTCTATTCATGGTGTCTTCTTTCTTTTACAATCTTCTCAATATCCTCATCAAAGATTCATCTACACTGGTGCAGTTACATAGATTGTGTTTTATATGTATACTCCCCCAGAGTATAAGCTCCTTGTATGTGTTCCTTGTTTAGCTCTTTGTTTGTGTTCCTTGTTTTTAGTACATACTCCCCCATTGACATCAATGGAAAAGGGCACCATAAACCATTATGCATAGGTACTACTCCAAAAGTAGAGTAGTCAACCATTCATCAGTCACACATGATGGATGTACTTGCTTCTTTCTCTAATCAGAATTAGGAGAGGGAATTACTCCCAACTTCTCCCTTAGATACTCAAAAGTATCCTTTTCTAAAGGCTTCATAAAAATGTCTGCTAACTAATATTTTGTGCTTACATAGTCCAATTTCACTTCCTTGTCTGCAAATTTTTCTTTCAAAAAATGGTACTTGATCTCTATGTGTTTTGTCTTTGTGTGCATCACAGGGTTTTTAGATATGTTAATAGTACTAGTGTTGTCACAATGAATAACAATAGGATAGTCAACCTGAATACCAAAGTCTTTAACCATCTGCTTGATCCAAACAATTATTATACAATTCAGTGCTGCTACAACATATTCTGCCTCTGCCGTTGACTGAGAAATAAATTTTTGCTTCTTGCTTGTCCAAGATACGAATCTTTCTCCAAGAAATACTGCTCCTCCTAAAGTTCTCTTCCTGTCATCAATACAACCTGCCCAATCTACATTAGTATATACATGAAGTTGTGTATTCTCTGATTTGGGATACCATAAACCATAGTCTATAGTTCCCTTAAGATATCTAAATATCATCTTGATTTCCATTAGGGCATTATGCTTGGGTTCAGCTACAAATCTTCCAACAATGCCAACTGCATTAGATATGTCAGGTCTTGATTGAGTTAGATAAATAAGCTTTCCAATCATAGATTTGTACAATATTTTATCAACTGCTGTG
>MU225972.1:838017-853794 GCA_018584345.1 Thuja plicata | reverse complement strand
TATATATATATATATATACACACACACACTATGATCACAAGATTTCTTCTTGACTGGCTTATGTGCATAAATAAGTTTATTGGGAACTATGTCATTTTTAACTCAGCAAAGTATAAGGATGATTGGAAGAGCATAATTGAACATCATTTGTAGAGCAGAGCCTAAGAAGATCAAATTATTGAGCATAAGTAGAGATGGAGAAAAAATATTGAAGAGTTTGATCGAAGCAGAGATTTCACATTTCTGCAGTAAAAGGTATTTAGATCGATTGCAAAGTTTTTGAAATGGATACATCTATGATATTTGATGTTGTAGAGAGAACTAGGTACAAATTCAAGAAACACCCTTTTAAATATATTGAGGATGACCCCAAAGGCGTGATTTCTCAAATACCCTATGTAGTTCATGTTGAAGATATTAGGGCATATATACATTGTAAGTTTGAAACTTTGGGAGATGAAGAAATTAACATGGAGATGGAAAGCATGTTAAGTGAAGATGGAAAGATGAAAGAAGAGTTCACACCCCTAAATGACCTAAGCATTATGAAGATAACTGAACTTCACAACTATAACAAAAATTAATGGATACAGATATTATTGAGAAGAGTTCATGATCAGTTCATATGGTTTGGAGATCAACCTGTGAAGATTTGTAATGACTTTATTCATGCCATAATAGGATTGGAAAATGCTGGTATATTACCTATTTCTAAGAAGAATACTAAGAAGATGGTAGAAACCCTAATGCATTTGTAGTGGGATAGGAGTGAAATGATGATAAATGATGTATTATAATAGTATGTTATATTGATTACTATGATTTTGGGCTACAAACTTCATTATAGCACCTGACTAAATTATGTATCAGTGGGTGTAATCTTAATGGCCTATATGATGGTGAATGAAAAAATTAAGTATAATCTATGTGAAGTCTTAACACAACAATTCCTAGAGCATGTGAGGTAGATAAAAGAAGGACAACTCTAAAGGATTCATATTTGGATCTTTGTTGGTACACATGTATATTCACATTGTTCAAAAATTTCCTGGTATGCACCCTAGTGCATGGAAAGACAACATACCTACTAGCATTACAATTTATCAAAGCTATAGGAGATAGAACAACACATAGGTAGATGGTGAATTTTTTTCTATGATCAAAATCTTACAGAGAGAAATGAAGGAAAGGGAAAGGATTCCAAAGGCATTAGTAGAAAAATACAAGGACTTAATCTATTTCATGGTTGAAACTGATTATGTATTCTTTGAGGAAGTTATACCTAGAAAGAAATGTTTCTCTCCACTAGGATATGAGGTAAGTTCGAAAGTTATAATCATGCAAGTAGAACACATTTTGGCTTCAGATGTTGTTTCATCAGAGGAGAGATGGGGAACTTATGAGGAGAAATCAACAAAGATTAGAGAGGAACTGACTGGAGAAACAAGGAAGAGGAAAATAGAAAATGTAGTAGATAAATTGGCAGCCAAGGATGAAATATCTAAAGAGGAAATGAAAGAAGTGAGGAACAAAATGATAGAGAGAGCTTCTAGGTTGGAAAGCACTACTACTGCAGCCCTTCCACCTCAAGAGGTTGAAAAGATAGTTAGTCCACTTTCTACTGTGAGAGATGTAACTACACCCTGACCACCTCTGAAGACATCACTAGAAGAGACAACAAAGTTGGAACCTAGAAGAAACACAAGGTCCAAAAAATGTGACTCACCTCCTAAGGAATAGAGGATAGAAAGAGAAGAGAATAAATTTGAAGACATGTTTCTTGTTGTATCTGTTAAAGAAATATAGAGGATATTTAATGAAATTAAGCCCCTATTAAGAACCAAGACAAGACTAGTGAAGATAATGGGATGAAGATATGATGAAGTTACTGAGGAGAAACAACATTCTATAGAAAAAGTCTTAATGGGAACTCAAACTGAGGACATCTCACCACCTAAGTCTCCTATGCCCAAATCCATTGAGAAAGGAGAAACATCAAAGAAACCTGAGGTAAATGTTGATAAATCAATGAGTGAAGATGCTAGTCAGTTTGTCAGTACTGAGAAGCAACTAGATTTATATATTTATTGTGTACCTATGTGATTGGACACTTCACAGGATGTGAATGACCCCTTTGTGGAGAATATAGACACTGGAGGAATCAGTGACAAGGATATGAAAAAGAAAGAAATTTAGAAAGAAAACATTGATGCTACAGTGGAAGTTTCAATGATTAAGGTTGAATAATCTTCACCTTTATTGTTGGAAAGTGGAGACAAGTCTTTGAGTACTAATATTGAGAACATGGATGAGGATGATTTGATGAATTTGTCCTTCATCACATTCAGTAAAGATAAAGAAAGATCTGAGAAGAAAGGAAAGAAGAAGAACAAGGTAATGAAAAGAGGAGTTGACACTTTGAACAAACTACTTCCAACGCCTATTTTTTTCAGGGAAAAGATGATACAAAGAAATTGAACATGACACTAGATGAATTTGAGAGTCACTATGAGTCTTTAGAGAAAATTATAGAAGAAAAGACTGAAAAGAAATATCTTGCAAAAAAATTAGAGGAAGTATGCAAGTCTATTTCTTGGGACTTGGGCATACTAAACAAAACCACATCAGAGGAAAAATCTTGTGTCGCACAAGGAAGGAAGTTATACAGTTATTGTATCAACCCTAACAGACATGTCAAAAAAATTGAGGAAATAGTAGCGAAGGACAGATCTACTTTGGATAAGTTGATGGACAGTTGTGAGACCTCCTCACAATCTATAATGGACTTAGACATAGAGGTGTCCAAAATTTTGTACAAATTGAGTGTTATTGATACTGAAAGAGGGAGAGTTATGGAAAGATTTGGTTTGATGAGGGGTCTAATCACTCCCGAGCTATCAATTCTTGAGGCCCATATCTCTGACATGGAGAAGAAAGCATAGGCCCTTACAGAAAATATTCCTACTGAATTGAAGGCAGTATAGACATCTTCATTTGCATTGAACAAACTAATTCATGTAAGTCATATTTTGGTGAAGACTTGAACAAAGGAAGTGAAGATCTTGGAAGACTCTTTCTAAGATGTATTAAAGATGGTTTAAATCTCTAGTAAGTAGTTGTACAATTTTGATGCACTCTAAATTTTTGTATACATTTTCCATTGGTGTCAAAGGGAGAGAAGAGAATAAAAATGGATATATGTAAAGAGAAGAAATAAAGAAGAGGAAAATGTACAGATATCTTTTTGGTATTGACACTTACTCATTTTTCACTAAGTGTTTCCATCAATGCCAAAAGGAGATATTGTTGGAAAGTAATGCATTTATGGAATAATATGATACACTTGAGGGTTTTCATTTATGGAAACACACGTGGAATGATAATCGATTGAGTTTGTTTATAGTTTTGGATATACAGATAGAAAAATGACTAAGTACAGTAATCAGAAATATAGAGTATAACAGTACAGTTTTGGACAACGAAAACAATATATGATGCATAGGGACATGTGAGCTTAGAGGAAGACATCTTGGAGTATGTATGATCTTTTGGTAAGTTCTCTTGGGTTTTGGTGTTGATCTTAGTGAGTTACAGTGTTTTAAAGTCATGCAAAGACAGAGTAACAGGGATACAAGACATGTGAACAGTTGCGATGATTGAGGGACTATGTCATGGACTACAAGCATGCTAAGTTGGATTATGATTGTGGATTACCTATTATTTGGTATTATACGGTCACTGACTTTGTATTTAATATTTGAGTATATATTAATTCTATTTTGTAATGTATTAGAGAGCTGAACAAATGATATTTTTTTAAAGTCAAGTGAAAGTGATGAGATGATATGAAGTAGAAGGAATGCATGGATGCATTGTGATATAAGACAGATGTGAGATACAACTGGAACTATTTAAGCATAGCCAATGCTTGTAATGTTCACTACTGAGAATTGATTATAACAGAACTAATTCTGATTGTAAGAGAAGTGTGTTAAGTATACCTTTAAGAGGGTTTTATATTTCCCTAAAAATGAAATGTATTGATGTAATATTCATCTCCTAACAAGGAAACTATACTTTTAGTGCATATTTGTGGGTACCATCCCCATCGGGGTGTTGGTATTTAAAACTGTTACACTTTGAGGAGAAACTAATATATCTTAAGAATGATATTAGGAGTGGTTAGATCCAAGTGTGAAAGCTATTGTAAGATAAATGGACCAACTATAGGCACAAGACTACCCTCTACACTTTTGGCTCTGCAAAACCAAGGTGGGTACACCTAATCTAGACAAAAATCAACTCTTTACAACACCTTCTACTTTTGTATTAAAACAAAAGATGATGATAAGAAAGTGCTAAATGACAACCAAGAATTCATTGACTCTCCATTACCATGGCGGGATAACAAAAAACAATTGTAAATGTAAAGAATTCTGTAATGAGTTTGATTTAATTTTATGGATAGAATATAGCCAAACCTGTCAAATATATATCTCCATAGAATATTCTAGTTTTGGATCAGTGCCTTATCCTTTGGGTAAACTCCTAAATACAATACTGAAATTTAAATAACCTCTTGGTATAGACTCAAAGCCATAAACATAAAATCTCTTAGACTACACACTACAAGATCCTTAAGTAGATAATCTAATAGAATCAATGTAATATCCAAAGAATTTTAATTTGATCTAAGATCAAAGACTTGTGGAATACACATACGTATAAGAAAGACTCATATTAAGCCAAAAAACTTACAAATCAACAGATAATACAAAGGAGAGACTTAAAATATGAGAAGACTTATATTAAGTATAATGAAATCTTGTTTGTGCATCAATATGACAAGGAAATATAAAATAAAATAATATGCAAAGGATCATACAACTTTTAATTATGTCTTAATACAGTCTAAAAAACATCTTCTATATCCTAGATTGGAAACAAATACAAGCCTAAAGCTTTTACAATACTCTCCCATTTCTCCAGCCCTTACTAAATGGTCTTGAAAATTCCTTTATAGGAACAAGAATGCAACAAGATTCAAACCATTTAGGGTTAGGGTTTACAACCAATCATGTCAAGAATTTTATACTATTCTCAAGGTGAAACCCTTTCTCTTTCTCTTCAATCTGTACAAATTTGATCTGAAATCAGCCCTAGTCCAAGGATGTGAATGTAGTACCCTGAGATGTAAGAAATTCCAAGGCAGATACAGAGAACAACTGAACATAATTGTAGAAGAGACCGAGAATTTGTATATGAATTTATCCATTTGATTAGAAATATCTATCTATCAATTCTAGTTATAAATGCATCCTAGCATATCATATTTCAATCCCTACATTGTTCAACAACTGTACAAAGTCAACCCATAAGATCATATCACAACATTAATGGCTCTGAGATTTAATATCAGTCGATCACCTTGAAACCCTTCAAGAAAACATTTAAATATTTGAATTTTAGTTATAATGATCACAGGTGGCATAGAAAATTATTTGGACGACCAAGATCAAATCCCTTTTTCAACTTTAAAACATAGCCATAGATCTTTCTAAGTCATTCGAGCACTGAGATCAGATCCTGCTAGGTGTCACACAAGAGAAATGACTCAAAGAGTATATTTTGATAATCTTTCCCCTGAGGCTTTGTGCTACCCATTAGATCAAACTCAACTATATTGTCCTTTATTTTCTATAATGTATGGACCCATTAGTAGATTAGGAGAGGTGGAAAATAGGTGTAATGCCTCAAACATTAGATCTCGAGACCTTTTCCTTTGAGGCTTTGAGCCCATAATTGGATTAAAATCAAATTACAATTCTTTTACCTTCTTTAAAACCTGTGTCCCATGATCTCTGATATGACACATGTCACTTATGCACAATGCAATGAAATTTAAATTGACTGCATCTCAACTTTGAGGCTTTGTGCTGACTGTTAGATCTGATTTAACTTGATTAAATTTTAGCTTTATTACTTTGTCACTAATCTGGACCCACTTGGGACACATGGTGCGAGGGTGCAATGCCTTGATGACAATTCTAACTGCATCTTTCCTTCAAGGCTTTTCACTCATTGTTGGATGAAATTTGAGTTGTCTACTTGTTACCCTACCTTAATCTTCAGATCTGGCCTGCCACTTTCCACATTTTCATCAGGTGCAATTCCTCAATGGTTAGATCAGACACATCTCTTCTTTGAGGCTTCATGCGAGCCATAAGATCTTTTACAATTTGACCATTATTTAATTGACTTTAGACAAGCCCCAAATCTAAGAACTGTCATATGTCGAGATGGAGAAATGCCTCAAACATTAGATCTTGTGCACTTTACCCTTAAGGCTTTGTGCTAGCCATAAGATTAAATCAACTTGACTATTCTTTAACCCATCCATAGCCTCAACAACTCTACACATGGCGATCAAGCATGATGCCTTGAAGACTATCTGTCGTGCATTTTGTCATTGAGGAAAAATGTTGACCACAAGATCAAATTTAAGTTGTCTGAACTTTACCTTGCTCTTTCTGACTTCATCCTAGCCCTGCCACGAACATGTGGCACAATGGCACAATTCCTTGAACACTAAAAATTTTCATCTTTGTGATCAAGGGATAGCATCGATCATAGATCTTTTCTCATCTGCACAACCTTTATCGACCCTTGAAAACCCAGAATTTGATGATGTCAAAAATGCTATATGGAGAAAGGGTGTGATGCCTTGATGAATAAAGATCTTCATCTTTTTTATCAAGTGATAGCACTAGCCGTCAGATTTAACTAACACTTGAAATTGACTCATAATCTTCTTTTAATCTTGAGTAATTCATTTCTTCATGTCTCTAAGTTGCTGAATAAAACCTTAACCCTTGAGTTTATCTAGAGATTACATGCATTCCACAAGATCAAAATTGAATCTATGGCTATCTCTATATTTATGAATAAAAATTTTGATCTTGACTTTATCTAGCGATTCAACACCAACTGCACATCTGAATCTTGATCAACGACCTGCGCATAATCTCTAAAACTAAAAAGGATATTCCTTATCATTCTGAGATTTAAGAGATAGAGGGCTCTTGAAGTACACATGTCCATCAGGTGCAATACCTTGAATGTTAGATTGACTGCATCTCAACTTTGAGGCAGAGCGGAAACCATTGGATTGAAACAAACTTTATCGGCATATGCATAAAGATAAAGTATTTTGGGGATAAGACTTAGGAAATATTAAAATCTTGTTAGGAAAATACTTTAAGAAATAAAGTGGCCCTACCCAATGAGAACCTAAAGACATGATACAAGACTTAAGACATAAAGGTTTAAGTTAAAAAAAAGTAACTTCAAATTATAACAAGTCTCTGAGGATTTAGGGTTTTAGCATGAATTTTGTAGAAAATACATAGGGTATTAGGCTAGAGACGTAATATAATTTGTAGAGACTAGAGGAAGAGGTATTGAACCTTGAAAATTTTGAAAGGGTCCAACAATGGTTGTCTTGGGATGCATGCCTCTTGTAGGAATGAAAAGGATTTAGGTGTTCTAGGATAAGAAGACCACCTAAAAAAAAGGAAACCTAACCTAAAGCCTAAACTAAAATAGAAAGAACATATACAAACTTACTTGTTCATGGATTTTTTATACTTCAAGAAAAGTAGAACTTCAAGAACTGTCCATGAACCGACAATTCCAGAATATTTCTAGTCAATTCCTTTAAAATGTATGAATTAGAACCCCACTTGTTTCCAATTATGTATGGTCCTAACTAGATAGGATCAAATTTGGCATGTTTTCCTTTGTCCTCCAGTCTGCCATTTTGTTAGCACTTTTGCTTGCAGAAATAATTTTAATATGATAGTATAGTTGTGTTCTTGAATGCAGACTCCTATTTGGTGCAAAAGAAAGGCTAATTGATGAGGATGTTAGATAACATCTGGGGAAAATATTACCTCCTCCTTCTTTTTTGAGATCCACTGGCTTAGGAAGGTATTACCTACGTATGATTACTGATTTACAGTATCTTTTAAGTGGATTATCTTCTTACTGAAATGTTGAAATGTCTTTTAATGGATTAACAAGTAAATGACTATGCAAAAGAATATGAATATCTTGATACAGAGCTTAATGATCCACACTAATATTTGGACAAAAACAATTATTAAGGTAATAAGGATTCTCATCCTTCTTCTTTTTTCAGTCCTTATGAAATTCATGAAGGATAACCTAGTTTCTTTTTTTAGTTCTTATGAACCTCAGGAAGAATAACCTATTTTGATTCTCTCTTAAAGGAATCAGTAAACTGAATTGTATTCCTCTAAAACACAATTACTTGAACGGAATGTATATTGAAATGTGAATGATTTGATAAATTAAAATACTGGTTAGACAATGATTAATTAATTAGCCAACTATAAACCAATGTCTTATCCTTTGGGCTATAGAGTCAATAGATGCAAATCCACAGAAAAAATGATAAGTAAAGACACTATAAGATAAATTACAACCTATATGCAACTCAGATAAAGTGTCTTACAAAATACCCTATTACTTCCACACTACTGTATCAAATCCTCAAATATTATTATACACCCTGAAACTGCTCACAAAACTTAGTCCTTTCCTTGAAAGAAACTTGCAAGTAGTTAGACAGCTACCTTGTAACTGATATGTCTAAAGTGCCTTACAATTTAAACATAAAAGAGCATACACAATATGTAAAGAGATAAAAAAATATAGAATAAGAGCTGCACTGTATTTTATTTATATATTCCTGTTTCAGTACATATAGAGACTAAAAGCTCAAAGAATTAAGACCAAAATTTAGAAATGTGGCTTGCAACTATATTTCATCATCTAACTCCAAATTTTACAAAATGATAGAAGAGAACTATATATAGGCCTAAACCATCTTGGAATCCTAAAGATAAGGATGCTAAAAGCTTTGGATGGTTTAGAAAACCTAACCCTAAAATATAGAAAAGATAAAAGACATGAATGAACTGAGCGGTGGAAGGACAAGAATGAAGAATCAAATCTAATTTTCTTTTTTGTCTTCTTGTGATCTTTGGCGCCTTTGTCTGTATGTGTTCAGGATAGCATCTTATAGTTGAAATAAGATCTAGTGACCACCAATACATGCTAACCTACACTAATCTCTTTAATATTGCTAACCTCCTTGTGCTCAAAGAGCAGGTGCCAAGTGTTCCTCCACTCTTCATCAATGACATCAATGTCCTATGTAGTAGCTTTCTTCTTTTTAGGCTTTGTCAGTGCATCCCATGCTGCTACATAATCTTTAGTAGGCCAATTAAAGCTCTTAAGGCTATCAAGTTGTGCTTTTTTCCTATTCCACCAAGTATATGTTATACTCTTGACATCTATTAGAATTTTATTGATGTTAGTCTCACCCTTAAAAGTTTCATCCAAAATCTTATTTTAACAATCCATATCTAATTCTACATTGTTAGTAATAAATGCCTCTTTCTTAGGTAGTTTTCTATCAAAATCTGCTTTCCATGCCTCCAAGGCTTTGATCTGATTGTCATCTCCCTTGATCAGAGGAATAAATCTGTTAAAATCTGATCCAAAGAGATTTATTCTTGCCTCAATCTAGTTTAACTTTCCCTTGAAGAAAGGCAAAGTTGCATTTATTCTTTTCAATTTCATCAGCAACCTCGGTGACTATCTCTAGAAGATCATTTCTATGTGGTTGCAAAGATGCCAACCTCTCAAACAATTGAGTGTTGCTAGACCATGTTCCAAAGTAGGGGTTTAAGATAGAAATAAAACTTGTTACCTCATCATGCAAAATATGAAGCTTATTATATGCATTTAAAATGAGATTAGTTTTGTCCTTTAAAATATCAATCCTATGGTAAAAGATACTCATTAATGACCCTAAGACAATCTCATTGTGCTCCATAATTTGTTCCTCTGTTTCAACACTCTCCCCTATTTTCTCTATTTGGACCTCTTCATGAGTAACCTCCTGTGGTGATGCAGGGATAATCTCAGGTTTCTCCATCAATTTCTGAGTTGAATCTCTAATTGTTTTCTCCAAAGCATGAATTTTAATGTAACATAATTCCCTATCCTTTACAATGACACTGGTCTCTTCCACCAAGTTGTCATACCTTTGTGATATCTATTTAGTTTTAGCCACATTCATTGGGAAAAATGTGACAATACTTGTGAAATCTCCATATCATTTGTATTATTCATAGACCATATCATTGACTACCCACCATGTTTTCCTAAATATTTAACAAGGCTAGCTTTTGATCTTTAGGATATAGGCTCCACATTGCAATAGCCTAGGATTTTGGGTCATAACCAAATCCTTTGATTAGTTCTCCAACCTACACTTCTGATGATAATTTCAAGTCTGATTGCTTCCTTATTTGATCAATTATAAATGCTGAGGCTAAATCCCAGCCCTTAACAAGTAACATCCCACTGGCTTTGACCAGTTTCTTTGCTTCCTCTAGAGTAATTTGTTCTGTTTCAGGATCATAATCCTATATAGCCTGTAAGGCTTTAGATTTTACTGGCTCTCCTCCATCCAACTGTAGTTGTTTGCCAACTTTTTGTTTCTTATTCCATCTAAGGAATTCTTTAAATTCTTTGGTTTTGATGAAGTTGTCATCATCAAGGAATTGTTGGTGATGAATTATCCTTTCATCAATGCATGTTCTAAGAGGTAATTCAATATTTTCCTCTTCATCCCATTGCAAGCTTTTTCCTCTTATGATCTCCTTCCTCAACTGATGATCATATGGTCTATTACCAGGAATAAGAGCACTGACTTTATCCTTTTTCTTCTCTCTTCTCACACAAATTATTTCCTGGGAAGGCTCTCCAACTTCAACTCTTTTCTTTTTGAGAGGAGGCTCATTGGTAACCTCAGTTTCTGGGATCTCTGTTAGGTCAATAATATTAGATTATATCCTACTTGTTCTTCTACAACTATCTGATTTAATGGAGGGGTAATGGGTGAGGGGTAGCCTTCATCACTGTCATCATCATATTCTAATTTAGAATGCTCTTCTTGACCCTTCTCTAGAACTAATAGTGCATCCTCTAATTGATTGCACAGGAAAGTGTGAGAGTCAATCATGACCTCTATCCTTTTTAAATAAGGTAAATCATGGAAGAACCCTCTGAAAGAAAATCCTTTCCTCTTTACCTGCCTTTCCAAGTCCATTAATTCTTTAATTTTATTTTCTCTTAGAATTACTTCTTTATCCTCAATAATGTTCCTTATGACATCTTCTTCTATGCACTCTTCATGCTCATAAGTATAAGGAATGGTTAGGGTTAGAAGCTTCCTGGCACTTGCAATGAATCCGTTTGTATCAATGTACCTATACAATGTAGCACCCATCTTGTAATGGCTTAGCGAATTGTTCACTAAATCTATGGCTCTTTTTCCAATACTAAATTGATATACCTTGAATTGTCTGGGAGTGAATGTCCCTTTCCTGTGAGGAGCCAGATGCTCCTTATCTGTCAACATGAGCTGCCATATAAAATCCATTGCTGAAATTCTTGCAGGGACATGAAATGGAAGTATGTGTGGTGGATGTGAACATCCATATACTCTAATCATAGTAAAATTCTCCTCCACGTAGAAATCACCCCAGTTGTAATCTCCAGGCCATTTGTCTACATACTAACAAGGCCTCAACAATTGCAGCAACTTGGCTGGTAATCTCATTTTATTTACTCTTAGACACTGTAATAATGGATAAACTATCCAGTTCTCAAATGCAAATACCTCACAATTCTTAGCAGTATAATTCCAAATTCTTATCCAAAATTGAATAAGGTTGGGCTGACCCTGGTGAAATCTTTGTGGCCTCAAATTATTTAGATCCATTACAGGGTAATTATAATAGATTATCAAATGCATTAGGATATAGAGTAATGTAAAAACTTAGGCTCCTTTTCTTTATTTTTGATGGAAGCAAATCCCTCATGCATTCTATCAATTATATACTGAATATAATCATAAGTGGTGCTAGCATGGACATCCTACAAGTCTAAGGTAATCATCAGGACATCTACAGTGATTCTTTGTGTACCTTGATCCCTTCCTAATACTCTACAGAGTGAAAAAGCAATATACTTGATATAATGATTCAAATCCTTATAAGCATAAGGTGCAAGTCCTGGCATGGGGGAAATATAATTCTTAATCTATCTAGGAATATGCCTTTGTACTAAAATTTTAACTACCCCAGCCTATTTTTCATACCTAGCTTCCTATTTCTTTAGGTCAATCTTTGTTGACATAGGGTAGTAAAGGTTGAAGGATTTCATAAATGAATTTCTATTTAAAGCTACTATTTTAGTGCCATCACTCTTCTTAATTGTCTTATAAAGCACATCATAATTATTTGCTAATGTTAGAACACAATCATTATCTATGAATACATCATACATAATTAACTTAGCTAACCCACATGTCCAAGGGTTTGAAATAGGTATGGCTTGATCAAATTTTTCAAAAAAAGAATTAAAGAGAGAGTAACGTGATGAACCTAGAGTTTTGGCATCTCGGATATATGCTAGGTCATCATTCAGGATATCATCCTTCAACTTCTTGTTCTGTGTTGATCCTGGTAGTAATGTCAGAAATTCATCTGAGAAATTCCTTTTGCCCATGGCCTCATCATCCATTTCTTCACTTTTCCTACTAGTGGAAGCTACGCTCATTGATCTACTCATCCTGGTTGCTTGCTTTTATCACACCTTTTTGACCGATATTGAAACAAATCTATTCACTGGAAACCCTTACTTTTGAACTGTAATGTACTAAAAATAATCAAAGGTTCTGAAAAAAAACCCAGATTTCCCTAAATTCTGTACTGGAAACCTTAATTGTTTGACCTTTTAAAATCTGACAACTCTCTTTTTTGCAAACACTAATAACTTGGTAATTTCTTTTCTCTAGATTATGAAAGCAATGTAAATGAAAATTGTAAGGAAACTCAGGTGCGGAAACAACTTCCTACACTAATCTCTATAGGAAAGTATTGTGCAAATTCTTTTAAATCCTTACAATTTTAGATTTGTTAACTACTTTAACAATGATATTACAGCCACATACCATGCATACAGAAAATAGAGAATGACACAATGATTTACCCTGGGGAAAACCTTTCGGTAAAAAACCCCAGCACTCCAAAACCTGCACAATGTATTATGTTCAACACAATGGTTACAACACACTTGCAATGCAAGTTCTTTTAGGAGATAATCAACACTCTAAGACAAATCCAGTAGCACCAGATCATACCAACAATACACTCTTTACGTATCCTTTTCTGTAACCCTAAAAAACACTTATATCATGTGCTTTCCTTTTTAGGGCAACTTCCAAGGATAATTGTATTAGGGTTTTACGATTATGGAAGAGTGTACAGTACTCAACTTTATCAGTTTCCACATGTCTTATATGTCTTCACCTATCATTGAAATCTCCTAGAAATAGCTCTTACGTGTCATAGGAATCTGTCATAACTATTTCAGCCATGATATCCTTACACACAATTCAATATGCTGACACATCAAGTGGAGTGACACATCAACATGCCAACTAGACATGTACACTCACACTTAATTACATTATTTGAAAGAAAATACATATTACAAAAAAAATAATATGAATAGGAATTATCCAAGGTTGAGACACCTTATTCTTAACATTCTCCCACTTTTTGAACACCTTGTAAGAGCAATAGGAACATAACAGGAAGTAACCGCTATAGGCCAAAAGGCCCATAGACTCTGAACACCATCTGAACTTCATAGTGCCCACTGGTTTTGTTAATGCATCTGCAACATTCTTCAAAATATCTACCTTCTCTAAGTTTACCTTTCCATCTTCCACCATATCTCTCACAAAGTGAAACTGCACATCAATGTGCTTCGTTCTGGCATGGAAATTTGGATTCTTCGCAAGGAAAATAGTTCTCTAACTGTCACACCAAATAGTAACCTATTCTGCATCAACACCAACATCAGAACACAATCTCCTAAGCCAAATGGCTTCATTACAAGCATGCGTAGCAGCCATGTACTTAGCTTCTGTAGTGGACAAAGCAACCACAGGTTGTTGCTTACTCATCCAATTGATGGCACCACCAAACATAGTGAACACATAAGCACTGGTGGATCTCCTGCTATTAATATCACCTTCCCAATCTAAATCCACAAATCCACAAATAAAAATTGAATGCGGAGATCCAGAATAGTTACCATGGTAACATATGGAGTAATCTGATGTACCCCTCAAATATCTGAATACTCGCTTAACTGCATCCCAATGTACCCATCCAGGGTTAGCCATAAACTGACTTAGGACTCCCACTGCTTGGGAAATGTCTGGTCTAGTACAGACCATAGCATACATAAGACTTCCAACTGCACTAGCATAAGGTACTCTACTCATGTCCTCCACCTCACTAGGAGTTTTTGGACAATCATCTACATATAACTTTGTTCCCATTGAAACAGGAACACATGGTGGTCTACAATCTTCCATGCTCAACCTGTCCAACACAGACTTCACATACTTACTCTGACTCAACCAAAGTTTTCTGTTAGACTTGTCTCTATTGATTTCCATACCCAAGATGTACCTTGCTTCCCCAATATCTTTCATCTCAAACTGTGCTGACAACTGAGATTTAAAATCAGAAATCATACCCTTACCCTTCCCAAACATCAACATATCATCAACATATAATGCAATAATAAGAAGGCGATCATTTTCAACTCTGAAATAAACACAATGATCTGATTTTGATCTTACAAATCCAATTGACAACACAAAGGCATCAAAATTAAGGTACCACATCCTAGGAGATTGCTTCAAACCATATAGAGATTTCTTTAATCTGCAAACTAAGGATTCTTTACCTTTAACAACATAGTGCTCAGGCTGTGACATATAAATCTCTTCCTCCAAATCACCATGAAGGAAAGTTGTCTTCACATCCATCTACTCTATCTCTAAATCATATGATGCAGTAAGAGATAACATAAATCTAATGGATGTCAACTTTGCAATAGGAGAGAATATTTTACCATAATCTATTCCCCCTACCTGTGAATACCCCTTTGCAACCAATCTAGCTTTGTACCTTTCAACACTGCCATCTACATAGAATTTCTTCTTGAACACTCATTTATAGCCAACAAATTTTCTCTCTTTAGGCAAAGGTACATTTCCCAAGTTTTGACTTTTTTCTAATGAAGCCATCTCAGCATCCATAGCCTCAATCCAGGAACCTGCATCTTCCATGCCCAAAGCCTCTTTCATAGATCTAGGCTCATCAATGTTAGTAATCAAAGAAAAAGCACAACTGAAATCTAAGATAGAATAACCAAACCTTTCTTGTTACTTTCTTTCTCTCGTGGATCTCCTCAAGGGATGAGGTTGAGGTTGTTCTTCCTCTTCTTCTGAACTATTAGAGCTGCTAGAGCTCTCCTCATCATTAGACCCAACATGGTCTCTCTGTTTAGTATTCTCAGGGGTAGGAGGAAACTGAACAACATCTTTTTCCTTTTCTTTTTCATCTAGTTGCAGCACAATAGGAGAAGATGTTAGCTCTCTAAAAATAACATTTCTACTATGCAAAACCTTACTAGTCACAGGATCCCAAAGCTTGTATCCTTTCACACCAACACTGTATCTAATGAAAATACATTTGACAGCTTTGTTTTCCAACTTAGATCTTTTCTCCTTTGGAATATGTGCATAAGCTT
>MU225972.1:824775-837505 GCA_018584345.1 Thuja plicata | reverse complement strand
ACCATAAACACAGTGTTCACAAAAATCAAATTTGAGATTACAATCATTTAGCCCCTCGATGAGATTTTTAGTTTTCAAGGTCCTAAGACCCTTCTCACCAATGTGGCCAAATCTCATATGCCACAACGTTGTCTTTTCTACAGGAAGCTATTAGAGTAATAGTCTATCAGGTTATTAATTAAATCATTATGATCTAATCACTAACTCACCTATTCACTCTAGTTTGATTTAGCTAACCTTAGGGTTTCCCTTTTAGGGTTTTGTGATTTCTTTTATAAGGATTCACTTCTTTGCATTTCATTAAGGAGATTGTATTGTATTCAATTTGTTGATAATAGAAGTTTTATTCTTTCAACATGGATATCATGTCTCTAGTTTTTTGGCCGCCATAGCTTCCTTCTCTCTTCTGTCTTTGCTTCTACTTTGTGATAGGTTTGCATGCAGGTGTTCTTGGGAGAATAGGGCATTTCTTATTTCCAACATGGTATCAGAGCCATCCTGCAGCTGGTTATTCTTATTTTGTTGAAACAAGAAAGGGTTTGAAGTTCTCATATTTTCTAGTATTTTTCATTGGTTCTGGGGGGTCTTTGTTTTTTGGGACACTTTAGACCAAAACCGACCTCACGGTTGCATCCAGAAGGCCCAAAAACCCCAAAATCTATATAAAACATGTCTGATTTGGACACCGGAGCATCTGGGAGAAATTTCTTAGCCTTCTAGGGCCGTATGGACACAGTTTTTAAAAAAAATTAAAAAAAACACATTTTTTATGTGTTTTGGCATTTTAAAAAAATGTGTACAGTGCAAAAGGAAAGGCGTTGCCAGCGCACCACCGGCGCACCACCGCCACCAGGCAGCGCCCAGCCCGCCCTGCCCCTGTGGCTCGCCCACCGCCGCCTCCCGGTCCGCCGACCATTGCACCGCTGGCCCCTCCCGCCACCACCGGCCCCGGCCTCCTTTGTGCCCCCATGCCACTCCGCTCCGGCTGCACACCACTCAGGAACTACCCGACGACTTTTTTGCTAGCCCCAGCGGGCCATTTAGCCCTACGGACGGTCATATGCATGACCAGGGGCCCCAGTTTAGCCCCCTGCACGCGCCATGCACCCAGGGGCGCTATTTTTTTTAGCCCCAGGGGCTTATTTCTTGCCTTTTAGATCATTTTTGAGCCCTTATCGCCTTTTTCGCTCTATTTGGAGCATACAGAGGCCTTTTTTGGACTTTGTTATATCGTCGAAAAGCTCTTTCCGATTATGGTGATTAAGATTTTTGGCTTTGCTATTTTGACAGCATTTTTTGCTGTTGAAGTCTGATATTTGTTTTTGCCTTCCGAGAGCCCTGTCTTGCTCATCCAGAATTCTTTTTTGGCAAACCAGATATAATCAGAAAGCTGGTTCAGTGAACTATTCAGTTGTAGGGGTATTTTTTCCAAATTCTGCTGCAGGTTATCTCTCCTCTGAGTTTGGTAGTTTTTGCACTCTGGTAGACTAATTGGGTTCTACAGGTCCTCGGATCTCCTCTTCTGATTTTCTGGCTCACTTTTCTTTCTGAATTTTGAGCTTGTTGTGTCTCCACTGTTGCATCTTTTTTTCTGTAAATGCACTGTGATAAAGTGCCCACTTCTGCATTTTTGGGATCTTGTACACCTTGTGTATTTTTGTACTTGCACTTTGTTATAAAGTGCCATGGGGGGTTATGATGTTATGCTATTTTAGGCTCATCCACCTTTGTCAAGTGAGCGTAGCTTCCATGACATTAGCCCATGCTATGTGTAGGTGACACCGCCCTTTATCCTATGCTTGTACTTCTGTTGCATTGTTGGTGTTCCTATTTTTTCTTTCTGCAGATGTTTTTGGCATTACATTTCAGTGTTCCTGTCACCTCTCCCTATTAAGAATTATGGGGGGGTTCACCTGTTGGTTCTATTACTTCCTGGTTCAATTGATCAGCTCTTCAGACATTGTCTTCTCTACCTGGTCATGCACTTCAGTGGGGGTTCCAGCAGTTTCTTCTGATAGAGTTTACAGCTTCATGCTTCGGAGATGCTTCCTGCTCATTCTTGTTCCTCTCTTTGGGACTTTTCCTAGATTGAAGGCTCAATTTCCTTCATCTAGTTTATTTCTTGTACTTGGGTACCTAATCAGGCCTTGTTGCCAGGACCCATCTTTCCTGCTCTCTGCAGTAGTTTCCTAGGTTTTGCTTCTCCCTAAGCTTATCTTAAGGGGGGGTGTTAGAGTAATAGTCTATCAGGTTATTAATTAAATCATTATGATCTAATCACTAACTCACCTATTCACTCTATTTTTCTTTAGCTAACCTTAGGGTTTCCCTTTTAGGGTTTCGTGATTCTTTTTATAAGGATTCACTTATTTGCATTTCATTAAGGAGATTGTATTGTATTCAGTTTGTTGATAATAGAAGTTTTATTTTTTCAACATGGATATCATGTCTTTGGTTTTTTGGCCGCCATAGCTTCCTTGTCTCTTCTCTCTTTGCTTCTACTTTGTGACAGGTTTGCATGCAGGTGTTCTTGGGAGAATAGGGCATTTCCTATTTCCAACAGAAGCTTGCCTTCCAAAGTGTTTGCACCCTTAGGTACACTTACTGCACTGCCATCAGAACCCATTGCCACAGTATTTTTTACTGCTCATTCAGATGGTGGGGATGAAGTGATAGCCGCTCTCTTCTTTGAAACAAAAGAACTATTGCACTGAGCAATGCATGCATCAAGCTGAAACAAAGTACCTCTCCTAGTACCTTTAGCGAGCACCATAGAACCTCTCATAATCTTGCAACCATCTTTCGAAAAGACAACTTGCACACCTACATCATTTAACATACTTACAGATAATAGGTTTCGTGCCAAACCCAGAATGTGCATAACTTTGTTGATTCCCTTTACTTGTCCATCAGGAAATCTTATAGTGACCCTTCCGTATCCAACTATCTTTAGGTGAGAATCATCACCCAAGTACACCTTTCCACCATCAAACTCTTCATATTTTGAGAACCAATTTTGATGAGAGGTCATGTGAAAAGAAGCACCCAAGTCTACTAACCACACATCATCTGATGCATGGGCTGCCAAAGCTGCAATAAAAGCATCTCCATCTTCTTGAGATCTTTTAGAAGCTTAATCTAAGCCTTTCTTCTTCTTCTTTGGTTCTTTGCAGTCCCTCCGAAAGTGCCCAGATTTATCATAGTTCCAATATTTCACCTTGGACTTTCTAGGAGTCTTAGAACTCCCACGGGATTTGGATCTACCCTTCTTTGACTTATTGTCATTCTACTTTCCTTTGTCGTTGGATCTCCCACAAATAGCAAGGGCTTCCTTAGACAAATCCAAAGTCTTTCTTCGCATCTCCTCAGATAGCAGTGAAGACACCACATCATCCATATAGAATGTGACTATAGTACTTCCAAGAGCCATCACAAGATGGTCCCACAAATTTGACAAGGAACAAAGCAGGGTGATACATCGATCCTCCTCCTCGATCTTGGCACTGAATGATGCCAACTATGCAATCAATAAATTGAATGCATTGAGATGATCAGCTATAGATCCACCTTCCTCCATTCTTAGAGAATACAACTTCTTTCTCAGGAACAACTTATTCACCAGATATTTGGCCTGATACACAGACCCAAGCTGTGTCCACAAAGAATTTGTAGTAGTCTCATCAAGAACATTTAGAAGAATGACATCTGCTACACAGAGTCTGATGAGACCCTTAGCCTTCCAATCCTTGATCTCCCAATCCACTTGATATATCATTGTAGGTCTTACATCAAGTGAAATAGCCTCCCATAGATCATGGTCTTCAAGCATGTCTTCCATCTTGAGTTTCCCCAACTCAAAATTAGTGCCATTAAATTTCTCCACCTCCATTATACTATATGAGGAACCTGCCATCTCAATCTACAAATAAGATTTAGAATGCTCTGCACAAAAAACTCCCACTCAACTTGAGATTAGCTCAAAAAATCCTACCCAACAACTAGGATCAAAAGGTGATCAGGCTCTGATACCACTTGTAAGGAAACCCAGGTGCAGAAACAACTTCCTACACTAATCTCTATAGGAAAGTATTGTGCAAATTCTTTTAAATCCTTACAATTTCAGATTCATTACCTACTTTAACAATGATATTAAAGCCACATACCATGCATACAGAAAATAGAGAATGACACAATGATTTACCCTGGGGAAAACCTTTCGGTAAAAAAACCCAGCACTCTAAAACCTGCACAATGTATTATCTTCAACACAATGATTACAACACACTTACAATGCTATTTATTTTAGGAGACAATCAACACTCTAAGACAAATCTAGTAGCACCAGATCATACCAACAATACACTCTTTTCATATCCTTTCCCGTAACCCTAAAAAATACTTATATCATGCGCTTTCCTTTTTAGGGCAACTTCCAAGGATAGTCATATTAGGGTTTTACCATTCTCTGAGAAAATAGGAATCCTAAATTTTTTTTCAGGCCATTGCCCTGAACCCCACATTTGTGAAAGAGTGTGAAGTACTCAACTTTATCAGTTTCCATATGTCTTGCATGTCTTCACCTATCATTGAAATCTCCTAGAAATAGCTCTTACGTGTCATAGGAATCCGTCATAACCATTTCAGCCATGATCTCCTTACACACAATTCAAGATGCTGACACATCAAGTGGAGTGACACATCAACATGCCAACTAGACATGTACACTCACACTTAATTACATTATTTGCAAGAAAATACATTTTACAAAACAAATAATAAGAATAGGAATTATCCAAGGTTGAGACACCTTATTCCTAACAAAAATGAAGCACAATATCATCTATTTATGGTAAAGAATGATCAAGGTACGTAGCTCATAATTGGGTTATCCCATCACTTCTGCCTTCAATTTAGTATACTGTGACATCAATGGTTTCTCCTAGCCATAGCCTCTGATTATGACAAGAAATTGAATTCAAATGAGTGCAGAATTGATGAAAAATCCTTATTAAATTTGACAAGAGGTTGATTATGATCTGATTAGCTGATCCTCAGACACCTCAGCTACCTTTCCAAGTTGTCATAAGTTCTCTGAATCCTCATTGGCTGATGAATTTTCAACTTTGGCACGTCAGCAACTGTATTTATTTTTACCATGCCTTAACTTTCACTTTTCCTTATTAGCAACCTCGCGGCTACAACTTATCTCCATGTCGCTGAGAAAAATCCTTAATTGTGACCACTTTTCAAAACTTGGTGACACAAGGTATTATTAACTTCAGTTTTACCTTTAGTTTCCTTTTGGCGACCACACGACTATGAAAAATCTAAGTCGTTGAAATATTTCCTTTACTCCAGGTTTATTCTGAGAATATGCGATCACTGTTGATTTTCTTTTAGTCTGACACCCTTCACCAAGTCTCTTAATCTTTTGGTATAACCCTAAATTGTTCTAAGACTTTGTGACATAAGCCTTATCTCTTAATCACTGAATAATTTATCACTTGATTATTTTAATTGGAGACTCAAAAACCAAGTTTTTAATATCTTTGCTTTAACAACTTAATTCCTTCTAGAGACTATGTGACTAGAACTTATCTCATTGTCGCTTAAAAAATTTCACTTTATCAAACCTATCAAGAGACTCCCCGACTACCATTGATCTTTCTTAGCTTAGCATCTAATGACATTTATTAAGTCTCATAATAATTATATCAAACCCTAATATATCTTAAGACCTAGCGACTAAAGCATAATGTAACCTTTATTTTCTTCTGTCTCTTAGTCTCTGGAAGAAAATACACATGGTCATCTTATTCAGAGACTATCTGAAAATTGTTGTTCTTTAATCTGACAGCATCTAATAGCTCCCACTAAGTCTCTCAATATTTCATGTAAAACCTAAATCATCTCGAGACCACGCGACTATAACTTTTGTCTTTATCATATTTAACTACGTGTCTCAATGTTACTCCTTGTCTCCTGACCACTGAATAAATGTTGACTTTTCAAATTCTATATGTGACTTCATGCCATCCATTGGATCTTACTTTGATCTAATGGCTGTCTCCAAGTCTCACAATCTTTTTCTTAACTCATCATTTATTCTGAGACTTGGTGACAACACTACTATTCAATTCGACATTCAACCGTGGTTTATTTAGAGATAATGAGACTGTTAAAACTCTATGTCGCTTGATATTTTTCAAACCATAGGGTTAATCTAAAGACTTCCCAACTGCCATTGGATTTAATTTGAGATGAATGGTTGTCACTAAATCTCCTGATCTTTCACATAACTCACATATTATTTCAAAAATTAGTGACAACACTGCTTTTAACTTAACATATAACCTCAGGTTATATCTAGAGACAATGCGACTGAGTAAAATCAAAGTCACAATATAGAATCACTAACCCTGATCTTATTAAGAGATAACATGACCACCGTTGGATCATATTTTAGATGGATGGTCTGCACCAAATCTCATGATCTTTGCAACATATTCCTTTTCATTAAGAGATAGCGCAACAAAGGGAATTTGCTGAGTCTCATAACCATATGGAATATTCACTTTATTTTATGAGATTAAGAAACTATCATATAAGCACATGACTTATTCTCAGGACTTAAGTGCAAAAAAGTAACTTCAAAATAGAACCCGTTTAAGAAATTTAGGGCTCTTTTGCATTTTCACATAGAAATGACCCAAGGGCTTAGGGTTTTAATCATTTTCAACTAAGTTTAGGGCTAAAAAATTTATTTTCAAAGGTATATAAGAAATTTCGACCATGACTTTCAACTTTTTGAGCATAAGAGTAACAGGAAACCTCAAAATTTTATAGGGTAAACTCAAAAATAGGAAATATAACCAACAATGGCTCTCTCTGAGGATGGCTAAACACAAGTTTATGACAAGAATCTCATAATATTTGGTTGTAGACCTTTTATTCGATGGTGATTAACCTATTGTTGCAGGGAAACACACAACTGAAAGGGAAACCTACTTATATACATATGAATCAATAATTACTGTGCATAAAATACTTTTATCTTTTTAACTGAAGAAAGGCTTCAAAAATTTCCCATGCACAGTGAACTCAAATTATTCTCCTTTCGTATTCTTCAAAAGATAAGAATCTTTGCCAAAGCTCTGAGAAATGACAAAAGGTCCAAGCCACAATAACTCAAACTTCTTGTGCTTTCCTTTATCTTCTGCTCTTACATTCCATTGCAAAACAAGATCATCTGGTTGGAATTTTTTGTTACTATCCCTTTTGTCAAACAAATATTCCATCTTTTGCTATAACTTTATGTTCTCTTTCTGGGTATCCTTTCTGATTTCATCCAACTCTGTCAACTACATCACTCTGTCTTGCATACTTTCAGAAAGCTCTAATTGTTCTTCTTGTATAAAATGGTATACTGGTAACAAATTATTAACATGCAATCTTGATTTCATACCATATACAAGTTCAAATAGTGATTTTCTTGTTTCCTTTTTAACTATTATCCTATCAGCCCATAGTGCTAATTTTAGTTTTGTATGCCATGCTCTCTTGTTCTTCTCAAGAGTCTTATTCAAAATCTTCAATATAATTTTGTTACTAGATTCAACTTGTCCATTTGCTTGAGGTTGGTATGGGGATGAATATGAAATTAATATCCCATACTTCTCACAAAAATCTTTTATCTCATCTAACCTAAAACACATGGCATTTTCCATTACTAACTTTACAGGCATACCATATCTGGTTAATATATTTTCCATCAGGAATTCAGTAACAACCTTACTTGTTGCCTTTTTTGTGGGGATAGCTTAAATCCATTTTGTAAAGTAATCTGTGGCTACAAGTATCCAATTGTGTCCACCACTGGATTTTTTAGAAAAATTCACCTATAAAATTAGTTCCCCACATAGTAAAAGGGGCTTCAGTACTTACAAGATTTAGTAATAGAGCTCCTAAAATTTTTAACTTATTTGTGAACCTCTGACATGGCTCACATCTCCTGACATATGCATGGGTATCTTTGAATAGGCTGGGCCAAAAATAACTATCCCTTAGGATCTTGTGAGCAGTAGTCTTGGCAGAAAAATGATCTCCACAAACCCCAACATGCATTTCATTTAATATTTTCTCAGATTGGCTTTGATCTAGACATAACAACATTACACCATTTATATATTTCCAGTATAACTCTCCTTGTACTAAGGTGTATCTCTGATCCTGTAATCTGAGACTTCTCTTCTGCTTATCTGTCATAGCTGTTAGAATGAATTTAGAATAACTGAGAGGGGAGGGGTGAATCAGTTATCCTCAGGTTTAGATGTAGAAAATAAAACTTTTTGTACTTCAGATCTACATGGCAGCAGTAGCATAAATCAACAACATTAATCATGCAGTTTACTGTCAATTGAAATTATCTTGTAGTAACATAATAGTAAAGCAAACCATAAGCATTCACAAAAGTTGACATAAGTATTTAACGTGGAAACCCAATATGGGAAAAACTACCAGTAACATGCTACCAAGTTTTCACTCTTCTGAAGTGATTCCCTGTGAGGAGCCAACCCTGTTAAATGTTACAATAACACACTGCTAGGTGTGACCTGGTTAAAGGATTTAATCACCCTGTCAGGAGTGGCCTTGTTAGAGGACTTAGAACATTCCAATCTGAATGTCACCTTGTTAGAGGATTTATACAAATGACTGTTAAGTCAACCTTGTTAAAGGATTTAACTGATACAATGGTAAGAAAGTAATCAGCAGTTTTTGATCTGGTACATACAACTTACTTTGCAAATTAGATCCAATTACAACTCTAATGTTAAATTACTGGATAGCTTGCATTGTCATTTTAACTTTTTGATCTTCTTGGAAATCCGTCAAGCAATCACACATGCAACTTTCTACTTTTTCCTTTTGCCTTCTCTGCTAGATCATGCTAAATAGTAAATCAACTATGCAAACCTCTTGCATACACATATATTCATCCACACACAATGAATAACCCCTGAGGTTATCATATACCTCTCTGTCTAGGTCAGATAAATCTTTTGCCACTTAAACAAGATCGTAGATCTTAGATTAGGTCAGATCCAACATATCATCTCATCTTTGCATTACATTTACTTCTCCAAAGTAGTCTCTAATTAATTCTTGAAACCATGTATTAATTATGGTTATCCATACATTAAATTATGTGGATCAATCTTTAATTAACATTACATAACCCAATAAAATCAACTAAGTCGGCCAGAGATCTCAAATCTCATCATTAATCCAATTACTGTAAGTCAGCCGACATCACTGTTTCCACTCGGCAATTTCAATGGTGCTCGACATTGAGCAACTTTTTTCTCGTCACAAGCAAATTTACTTGGCACAAGCAACTTTGCTCGTCATAAGCAACTTTTCTCAACACAAGCCAAACTTTCTAGGCACAGAATAGCCAGAAAAACTGTCTTTGAAAGATAAACAACTAATTATTTTGATAGAGTGCCAACTGATCAAATACCCTTTGAATTACCTTAACTCAACCATTCACTTGGTCTTCTTGTTAAATCTTCTTCATCAACAACAGATATGGTACTCAAATAGATAGCAATAGTCTCACCAGTAAAGGTTTGACATCAATGACAAAAATAACAATTGCTTGCAATGCCACTTTCCAACAATCTCCCTCTTTGGCATTTATGGCAACACAAAATATTAAAATAATGATTTAACAAGCATAGTTACCAACCAATCCAAAAATTCACTTATGTTCCTTGATTTGAAAAAATATTCATTAATGTCTTTAGCTTCATTCTAATTCTATATCTGTAAAACATTTCTCCCTTTGTGTCTGTAATCACACTGTAATCATCTATGTCTAATCATCTATAGACTCCCTCTGAGTAGATAATCACTTCATTGTTTCCAATAGTAACTTCTGCTTCTATGTAATCTTTCCCTCTTTGTAATCTCTCCCTTCACTTCTTCCTCTTTATAGGTAATCTCTCCCTCTTTGACAACAATGCCAAAGATGTCAATATCTTTATCATGTAGATCTTTAGTATTATGCTGATCTAGTCATCTTTAGTATGACTGATTTTTCTTTTCTATCCTTGTTCATCTTTACAACTTTAGCCACCATCCTAAAGTGTGACTTACTATGCATCAATGTGTTAGATTTTCTAAATGAAATATTTGATGCAATAGTACCATACAAAACTTAATTAGCCTCAGTTAGGGGAATCAACCCCAATTTACCTCGTAGATACTCATGAGCATCCTTGGGTAGTACTTTTGTGAATATGTCTACTAATTATTCTTTAGTGTTCACATAGTCCAATCTCACTTCTTTATTCTGAACTAGCTCCCTCAAGTAGTGATACTTGATAGCTATATTCTTTGTCTTTGAGTGTATAACAAGATTTTTAGAAATATTAATAGCACTTGTGTTATCACAATATATGACAACTAGGTCAGTGATTTCTTCCTTCATACCTTTTAGTAGTATCTTCAACCACACAATGTTAGAACAGTTAACTATTGCTACCACATACTCCACTTTAGTTGTAGATTGTGAGGTGCAGTTCAATTTCTTGCTTGTCTAGGAGATCAATTTCTTTCCTAAAAGAAATTCTCCACCAGTAGTGCTTTTCCTGTCATCAACATTTCCAGCCTAGTCAGAATCAGTGTAAACTTTGAGTTCAAACTTGTCATTCTTTTTGTAGTATAGACCATAGTCCTCAGTTCCTTTCAAATATCTCAGAATTCTTTTGACTGCCATCATGTGAGTTTCCTTAGGATTAGCAGAAAACCTTGCAACAATCCCAATAGCTAGAGCAATATCAGGTCTACTATGTACAACATACTGTAGTTTTCCAATCATTGACCTGTAGAGTGTTTGGTTCACTTCTTTTGTGTCATCATCTTTTGTCAGCTTCTGTCTAGTAGCCATGGGTGTACTCATTGGTTTGGACTCTTCCATTCCAAAAGTTTTTAGTATCTCTTTGATATATTTAGATTGGGTGATATAGATACCATTCTTCATTTGATAAATTTGTAAGCCAAAAAATAATTTTATTTCACCAAACATAGACATCTCAAACTCAGTTTGCATCTCTGTTGCAAATTTCTGACATAACACATCTTGTCCACTAAATATGATGTCGTCTACAAAATTTTCAGCTAATAATGTACCTTTGCTTTTCTCTGTCTTTAAGTACAGGTTGTTGTTGTCATTGGTTCTTGCAAATCCAATCTTGATCAGATAATTGTGCAATCTTTCATACCATTCTCTTGGCACTTGCTTCAATCCATATAATTCTTTGTGCAATTTGCAAACCACATCCCTATTGTTTGGGTCTACAAAGCCATCAACTTGCTGAATATATACTTCTTCTTCCAAGATTCGATTGAGAAATGCAGATTTCACATGCATCTGATAAACTTTGAATCCTTTATAGGATACATATGCAAGTAAGGTTCTAACACCTTCCAATCTTGCAACTGGGGTGAAGGTTTCACCATAGTCAATTCCTTCCTCCTACGCATAACCCTTGCATACCAGTCTAGCTTTGTTTCTTGTCACATCTCCATGTTCATTTAGTTTGTTCCCGAATACCCACTTAGTGCCAATTAAATTTTTATCCTTTGGCCTAGGTACAAGTGTCCAAGTTTTTTTCTTCTCAATTTGTTCAATTTCCTCATTCATTTCTTGTACCCAATCTTCATTTTCTAAAGCATCTTTCACTGTTTTGGGCTCAAATTCACATAACAGACATGTGTTATTTTTTAACTTACTTCTTGTCATAACAAAAAAATCCTGTGACCCAATGATTTGATCAGAATTGTGATTCCTTCTCACATATTTTTCTACGGTAGGCTTAGTCCTTGCTTTAGGTTCATCATCTGTATTTAGTTCTTGTTGATTCTGTGACTTGACAATTCCATCAGATAGCTCAGCATTCACTTCCAGTTGCTTGGCAACTCCACTCTGTGACTTAGCAGGTGCATGGTATTGTTCAATAGTAGTCTCAGTTAGTGAATTAGAATCTTCCTTATCCAAATATGTGAATGATCTGTAGCTTTTAGGTTCTTGTGTACTTTTAGCTTCATTTCTTTCTGCAAACTCATCAATTCTTACATTTACACTTTCAACAATTTTGTTAGTATTAGAATTCAAACATTTGTATGCTTTGCTTTTTGTTGAATAACCAAGGAATATACCTTCTTCACCTTTAGCATCTAGTTTTCCATTTTTATTGTCTTTCAGTATAAAACATTTTCTTCCAAATACTATAAAATACTTTACACTAGGTGCATAACCATACCAAAGATCATAAGGTGTAGCATTTGTACCTTTCTTCACTTGAACTCTATTCAGTGTATAGACTATAGTACTTACAACTTCTTTCCAATACTTTTGTGCAACATTTTTCTCCATCATTAGTGTTCTTGCATAGTCCATAATAGACTTGTTCCTTCGTTCAACAATACCATTTTGTGGAGGAGTCCTAGGTGCAGACATCTGTCTCTTTATGCCTCGGTCATTGTAAAATCTGTTAAACTCATTAGAAATAAACTCTCCACCTCTTTCAGATCTTAAGAATTTCAAATTTTTGCCTATTTCCTTTTCAACTTTAGCTAAGTACCATTTAAATAACTGGAATGCATCAGATTTTTCCTTGAGAAACATTACAGTCATCATCCTTGAATAATCATCAACAAATAGAAT
>MU225972.1:811546-824033 GCA_018584345.1 Thuja plicata | reverse complement strand
GCAACATAAACAACTTCTATATCATTGTCATCAGAATTATCAGTGTCATTGTCAGAAGTTTCTTCAGCAATATAACAAGATTTCTTACCTTTGTCTTTGTAGTCCTTATATTTCCTGAAGTCTCGATTATCCTTTCTGTCTTTGTATTATTTGTATTTGTTGTCCCTTCTTTCATCCTTTTCAATTTTTTTTAGGACATCTAGCAACTACATGACCAACTTTGTTGCATGAAAAACAAATAATATGAAGTTTACCTCTGGAAAGTCTTTTTGCCATAAGTGCTTCAAGTTCTTCAAGATCAGTATTAGAAGTGTCACTATCACTTTCCACATGTTTCTTTCCTTTCTTGGATTTGTTGAGAACCAACTATGATCTAAAAGTAGAATCAATCCCTTGTGGATTATAGTTATCATAATTTGACATTTCAAATACAGTGAGTTTGCTTATCATATTTTCCAGATTCAGATTATTGTTAGGAGTACATCTCAATTCTTGAATTGTAGAAACTCTAATAGAATATACAGGAAGTAAAGTTCTCAGTACCTTGCTCATAATGGTGTTCTCATCAATTGTTCTATTAGCCCCTCTAATGGTATTTACAACTTCTTTTATTCTACCATAGTACTGAATGACATTTTCACCTTCTTGCATTTTCATTTCATCAAACTTACCTCTTAGACTTTTTGATTTATCCCTTAGCACATTTGTGTCTCCACCATAGACAGTTGCAAGTTTTTCCCACATCTCTTTTTCATTTATGTAGTTCTTTATATCATCAAACTCTGAATAGCTCAATGAGGAGGTGATCTCCAACATTGCTTGATTGTGCTCTTGCTTTTCTCTTAATTATACAGCTGAGAGAGGAGATATAGATGGTACATAGTCATGCTAAATAAGTCACTTAGAATCATCTCCAATACTAGCCAAATGTAGTTTCATCAAGCTCTGCCATGCAGGAAAGTTATCTTTGTTCAGCTTGGGAACCTCCTTATACATCTTGATCTTTTCACTCCAAGTACCTTCAAACTATTTTCAGGAGACCAAAGCTCTGATACCAATTGTTAGAATGAATTTAGAATAAATAAGAGGGGAGGGGTGAATCAGTTATCCTTAGGTCTAGATTTAGAAAATAAAACTTTCTGTACTTCAGATCTACTCAGTAGCAGTAGCATAAATAAAAAACTTTAATCATGCAATTTACTATCAATTGAAATTAGCTTGTAGTAGCATAATAGTAAAGCAAACCATAAGAATTCACACAAGTTGACATAAGTATTTAACATGGAAACCCAATATGGGAAAAACTACCAGTAACATGCTACCAAGTTTTCACTCTTCTGAAGTGATGCCCTGTGAGGAGCCAACCCTGTTAAAGGTTACAATAACACACTGTTAGGTGTGACCTGGTTAAAGGATTTAACCACCCTGTCAGGAGTGGCCTTGTTAGAGGACTTAGAAAATTCAAATATAAATGTCACCTTGTTAGAGGATTTATACAAATTACTGTTAAGTCAACCTTGTTAAAGGATTTAACTGATACAATGGTAAGAAAGTAATCAGCAGTTTGTGATCTGGTACATACAACTTACTTTGAAAATCAGATCTAATTATAGCTTTGATGTTAACTTACTAGATAGCTTGCATTGTCATTTCAACCTTATGATCTACTTGGAAATCCGTCAAGCAATCACACATGCAACTCTCTGCTTTTGCCTTTTGCCTTCTCTACTAGATCATGATAAATAGTAAATAAACTATGCAAACCTCTTACATACACATATATTCATCCACACACAATGAATAACCCCTAAGGTTATCATATACCTCTCTGTCTAGGTCAGATAAATCTTTTGCCACTTAAACAAGATCATAGATCTTAGATTAGGTTAGATCCAATGGATCATCCCATCTTTGCATTACATTTACTTCTCCAAAGTAGTCTCTAATTAAATCTTGAAACCATGCATTTATTATGGTTACCCATATATTAAATGATGTGGATCAATCTTTAATTAACATTACATATCCCAATAAAATCAACTAAGTCAGCCAGAGATCTCAAATCTCGTCATTAATCTAATTATTGTAAGTCGGCCAACATCACTGTTTGCACTTGGCAATTTCAATGGTGCTCGGCATTGAGAAAATTTTTTCTCGTCACAAGAAGATTTACTCAGCACAAGAAACTTTTCTCATCATAAGAAACTTTTCTCAGCACAAGCCAAACTTGCTCGGCACAAAACAACCATAAAAACTATCTTTGAAAGATAAACAACTAATTACTTTGACAGAGTGCCAACTGATGAAATACCCTTTGAATTACCTTAACTTTACCATTCACTTGGTCTTTTTGTTAAATCTTCTTCATCAATAATAGATATGGTACTCAAATAGATAGCAATAGTCTCACCAGTAAAGGTTTGACATCAATGACAAAAATAACAATTGCTTGCAGTGTCACTTTCCAACAATAGCATTAGGACACTTGGAATTTTTCAAGAAAAATAAAATGTCAGCATAAAATGGTTGTCTTTCTATACTTTTAATTATTTGATAATGTATTTCTTTATTATTTACTTGTACCAAATTCTCCTCTGTCATGAGCTTTGCCAAACCTTGACCTCTTACCAATTTTGTAATGTGGATTTCTAGGTTAAATTCTTGAATTTGGTTGATCCACTTACATCTCTTTCCAGTTACTTCTGAAAGGGTAAGAATGTCCTTTACTACTGCATGAGGTACATATGCCAACACCTTAGCACAAACTAAGTATGGTCTAAAAGATTTTATAGCCTTCACCAAGGCATATACTTGCTTTTCCATTATCTCATAATTCAGTTCTATAGCTTGAAGGGATTTTCTAAAAAAGGCTATTGCATGTTCAAATCCTTCATTATCTTTTTGTAACAAAACAATAGAAATAGTGTGAAAAGATGTAAAGGAAAATAAAGAAAAGGGCTTACTATAGTATGGTGATTTCAAAATAGATGTCTCATGTATTGCCTTCTTTATTCTCTCAAATGCTATTTGAGCTTCCTCATTCCAATGAAATTTTGCATCTTTCTTTAGAAACTTGATAATTGGTTTGACAACCTCTGAAAAGTTGGCTATGAATCTTCTGACAAAGTTTATCTTTCCTAAGAAATATTGTACTCCTTTTATATTTTTGGAGTAGTGACTTTTTGGATAGCGTCTATTCTCTCAGGGTCTATCTTGACTCCATCTTTGCACACTATATGTCCTTGTAACTTTTCTTCTATAACTGCAAAATGATATTTGCTAGGGTTTAGTGAAACACCATACTCTAAAGCCTTATTAAAATTTTTCTTTAGGTTTTCACAGGTATCCCCTACTTTATTAGAATATGTAGTCAAGTCATCTTGATAAATAACCATGAATAGATCAGTAAATTCTTTAAATAACACATCCATGGCTCTTTGGAAAGTTTCTCTTGCATTTATTAATCCAAAGGGCATTCTAATATAGACATAGGTTCCCCACAGAGTAGTAAAAGCAGTCTTAAATTGCTCTGATTTTTTCACAAGTACCTGGTTGTAGCCTGACAATCCATCCATCATTAATAGCAACTCACAACCAATTACCTTATGCAACATTGCTTCCATATTTGGTAGAGAATAGTTATCTTTTAAGGAAGAAATATTCAAGTTTCTAAAATCTACACACAGTCTTATGTCACCATTCTTCTTTCTTACTAGTACTAAGTTTGAGACCCAAGTTGAGTGCCTGATTGGCTAAATGATCCCAACATCTTTTAACTTCATCAACTCCTGTTGCATCTTAGGAGCCAACAGAGGATTAATAGGTCTTTGCTTTTGTCTGAATGGATTCATGTCAGTTTTGAATGGGATTTCATGTTGGAAAAGATCCTCTCTATAAGCCTTAAGATCTTCATATGACCAATAAAAAACATGCTTATGTTTTCTTAGTAGTTTTATTAGGTTGTTCTAACATCAGAGTCTAATCCTTTTCCAGTGTAAACTAAACTATTTGAGGAGTGGTCTATGAACCTAAATATATTTCCTCTAAATCCTCAATCTTGGCATTTCTTATTCCTGATGTTTGTTCACTTTGATTAGTAAACAATGCCTCTAGTTCTACTAGTCCCTTAGAAATTTGATTAGAACTTGAAGGCATTATATTTCTCCATTAGTATACTTAGAGAAAAACATGATCTCCACCATCGGTTTACTCTACACCGATAGACAAGGCACAACACTATCCAATGACAAGGTTACCCGACAAACATTGTTAAGTGTTATCAGATGACAAAATGGAAAAAGATACCCAACAAGTAACAACAATGCTACCCAATGGAACAAAAAAGAGAGGAACCTGACAGATACAAGGAACCTGAAAAATAGTTTAGTCAAGGAACACCGACAGATTGTAAGTTCTAACCAATGACCAAGAATCGACAGTCAGTTACATCCCGCAAAAAGTGGATCTGACTTTCCACGTTAGATAAATCACTGGAGTTGTATTTATAACTTCTTGATTTTCTTTTAAATCCATTAAGTGTGGAGGAAGCAATGTAATTGTTATTTTTTTAATTAGTTTTACTATTTTTAAACATGCAAACTAAAGATCAAGGTCAAGTTGTAAACCTTGGATCTGAGAGTTAACATTGTAATAAGTGAATTTCAAGATAGGTCAAATACTTGTATAAATAGATGCTCAATCCATTGAGAAAATAAGTTGATCAATGAAGATAGTAGCCATGGAGAGAAACTAAAGACCAAACAGAGAATTCATGTAGAAGAACACAAACAAATTCAAATAAGTTTTCAAGAACATAACAGAGGCTACTGACAAGCAGAGAAAAGGTATTCATCAATCACTTAAGGTGATATTATTATTGTAAAAGCTTTAATGGATCTATAAATTAGAAATAGCAGATTGAATACAGTTAGGTCAACATTTGTACTCATTCTAACAAGTGTAGTACACTAATGAAATCCTTTCAAGAAAGGTGGGCTTAATCGTCCTATTGTAAATCTCATAACTAAGTGCACACTTAAATCAGTGTAGCTAAAGCTATTAACAGAGTAGATCTTAATAGGTCTCCACATTAATACTCTTAATAGGGTAGATCATCAGAAGTGATCAAATTGTAAGCCTCAACCGGCTTCCTTCTATTCTACAGATAGTGAAGTTTTGTGGGTGCCATCCCCACTGTAGTTTTTACTTCCTAATAAGAGTTTTCTATGATACCATATCTAGTGTTATGTGTTTGTCAATTTCATGAATATTTCTATGAATGATTGTAAACTATTAAAGACTTTGAACAAATAATATATACATAAGAAAGAATAACAGTAATGGTTGGTAAATTAGAATTGAAATATTACTAATGATGAATTGTGTAAGGTGTTAAAAGTTATAGAGGTACTGATTCACCCCTCCGCTCTTAGTACTACTTCCCATTAATTCCAATAATTGAAATCAGAGCTAAGTCTCTTCTTGGAAAGCTTAAAGGATTAAAAGCAAAGATCTTACAATGGAGAAGTACAAACTTAAAAAGAATATTGAGAACAAAAAGCTAGAGATATAGATATTCTATGAATAGTATAAAGAAGCGAGAATCAAGATGAGAGAGCTGCTAGATGAAAGAAAAGGTATGGCTACTTGGAACAATGAAAAAGACTATCAAGAAGAAGAGATTCTAGATTTATTTGAATCTTCAGGATCAAATGCAAGTAATAAATCAGATACATCAGAAGAGAATGTCACAAATCTAAATGAGATCAATCAACATCTGACAGAGTAAATAAAGATGCTGCAAATCGATCAAGAGACCCAAATGGTAAGAATGATTGATTTGATGAGTTCTACCCGACAAGCTGAAAAGGAAATGGAAATTCAAAGACATGTTATGCATCACCATGATCTCACAAATCAAATTATCCTTATGAGTCAAGAATAAAATAGAATAAATGTGGAACTCAATGAAAGAATATAGATTATCAGTGAACTAAGAGAAGAAAATGAAAAGTTAAAGCATGAGGTTAGAATTCAGCAACAACATAATGAGATTATCAGAAAAGCTTAAGAAAGCAATAAAAGAATGGATGAATTTCTTGAAGGACAATGAAGAGCCAACAACAACAACAGTATAGGCTTTACCAAAAATGGAGAACCATCAAATCCAAAGAATGTCTATGAAAATCCAAGACCAAGAAAGATATCATGCAAGCACTGTGGAAAGCAAGGGCACACATCAAATGTGTGCAGAGGCAAAATGAAAGGTACTCCTAAATCTACACCTACATATTCATTCAAAGGATTATGTTATAAATGTAACAAGAAAGGACGTAAGGCTTATGAATGCAAGAGCAAGATAGAAAAGCCAAAGAAGAAAACCTACATGGAAAAATATTGTCCTACATGCAAGATGAATGGGCACACATCTGAAGAATGTTGGAAAAATAAAAGGAAAGCATGAAATCCAAAAGGTAAAGAAGTTCCTTATCAACCAAAGAGAATTGATAATCAATATGTATGAGATTAAAACACTTGGAATAATTGTACATCATGTGGTAGATATGGTCACATTGCTACAAACTGCATGAGAGCATGGACCAAAAGATCTAGAGGCTGGTCAAACCCCGGAATGGCATGCTTTTATTGTCATAAAGTTGGTCATCTCAAGAAAGACTGCAAAGACCATTGATAGAAACAAGAAAATATCCCAATGGAAACACAATTGAAGATATCCAGAGGGCAAGAGACAAAATGTGGATAAAAGCTTCAAACAATGATGAAGCTGGGCCAAGCAATGCAAATGGTGACACCCAATCCAATGGATTTGGTGACACCACCAACTCCACTTGAACTGAACAAGTAAGTGTGGAAATACACTATACCAAGTGATATTTTGCATCAGTTCCATTATACAAATTAATAGATAAGTGAAAATCTACATAATCCAAAGATGCATACTACTTTACTTGTTACTAATCTAAGAATGCAACACCATCGATAAACACTTACCGAAAATCATTGGTGAACACAATAATGAGTTGTTTACACTTACCAAAAATTGTCAATCAACTAGTAAACTGATGACCATTGGTAAGAAAGCAACGTTCAGAAATGGTCCTAGTAGAATACTGATATCCATCGGTAAAATCAAAGTGGTTAAAAACTTCCTAAAGCATCATGTCTTCACCGACGATGATCTAAAACACTCTCTCAACAAAACCTATCTTCATGTACTGATGATTTGTTGAGCATTTATTGCAAATAATTAGGTCAAAAAGTTTATAAATAGTTAATAGGACACCTTCATTTTTCACCCGCGATTTGAAGAGAAAGCAGAGCGGAAACCAAGTGATTGAAGAGCAGAAAGTAGAAGCATCTCCAAATTGATTCAACACATAGAGAAAAAATTCTTCATCAGTATTGCAAATCAAAATAAGTACCAAAGGCACCAAAGGATCTCTGTCATTATTTTATTAAGAAAGCCCTAATTTCAAGAAACCCCTAAATACTTGAAAAACAATGGCAACCACATCAAGAACTGCTAAGTTGAAGAATGAAAAGAAGAATGTAGTAAAATTGATCAAGAATAGCACATGTGTAGAACCTAAGTACAAGATCTATCCATAAATTGCATCAAAACCCGATGAAGCTAGCGCATTTTCAAAAATTCTTCCTAGGGTTTTTCTCATAGAAGACGTTAGGTCTTATATTCACTGCAAGATCACAGAAATAGGTGATCTTGAAATGGATGAAGCTTTCAAAAAGCTATGTGATGCCGAAGGAAAACTAAAAGAAGAATAGAAACACTTGGAGGTCAAAGGGTTAACCAATGCCCTACATTTCCTGAGGGAATTCAAAACAGAATGGATTAGGTTAGTCTTGAGCAGGATACATAAAAATAAACTATGGCTAGACCAACCCAAACAAATAACCAAGGATGTTCTTCACACTATCACTGGTTATCTGATAATCGACAAGCCTTGGGCACACAAGCATACATCCATAAAATAAGTTACTAAACTCACCAATGCAGAAGGAGACAACAAAGGTCTCAAAGTGAACACAATCATCGACGAAGAGCTAAAATTTGGTGCATGTGTTATTGGGTACAAAATCTTTCAAGCCAACAGAATGAACAACATTTCTACAACAGCAGTAAGCACACCTTACAAGATTGTAACAAAAGGAATTCAGATGGATCTGTGTGAGATCCTATTGAAACAAATTGATGATAATATGATCAAAATTAGGTCTGTAAAGAGCAACACATGTAAGTTTGGATCACTTATCATGTGTACATTTTTCTATTTTCAAGAATACTTTCCTTCAGTAGGAAATTTTTTTTGGGACACTACCAAACTAGTAACCCAACAGGTTAGTGAACTGATTAAGTCACTAAGGGAAAATTTTGAGTCTGTTATGTCTACATACTTCCTTGAGTTCAAGGAAAAGATGATGGAAAGAACTAGGATTCCTGAACAACTAGTTGAAGAACACAAAGATGAGATATGTTTCATGGTAGAAACAGACTACACACATATCAAACCGTTTGTACCAAGAATAGCTTGGTTAGCACCATTAGAATATGAGATAAATATTGATCAAGTTACAAGTGCAATTGAGGCACTGATGAATGAGCCCGTTGATAAGAAACAACCAAGGTTTGGAACATATGAGGAGGCCAAATCAAAGATAAAAAAAGGCCTAGAAGTCAAGAAGACTATAAACAAGAAGGATAAAATGGTTAAGAATATCAAGAAGATTCTATCGGTCTCAGAAGAAGAGCATGATCAATAGGAGGAAACCAATGAACAGGGCACCATCGATGAAGAACTAGAAGAAAATAAATTAGATATAGAGGCTAGTTAATCTGATACACCTCCATCTCGACCTCCTACAAAGAAGAAAAGGACAAGAAGTCAAACTGCTGCTACCGATACCACACCACTTAAAAAAGGTCAAGTAAGGACCTATATGAGGAAGAAACTAGCAAAAAGAACAAGACAACAACTTGTCAAAACCACACCACCAAAGAAGAGAAAAAGGTTTGTTAGGACAAAGGCTGACCTGGAAAACACCAAAGATGATGAACCAGATGTAGTAAATAAGAACTTCAAAAACCAAACAGTAGATGAAGCTACCAAATCAATTGCTACTCATGGCACAATGATTGATAAAAAGATCAGACAACGGGATACACTGAATCCAGAGGATCAGAATAAAATACAAGAGGCAGTCATAAAATTAATGATCAAGAACAAGTATGCCCCTACTAAATTTTTAAATCAAATACCTGAAGAGCTAGGTAAAAGGGTATACCAACAGTGGTCATATGCCTTGCAAACAGAGAGAGAAGCTAGAGAAAGAGTTCTTGTGAGACTGATTCCTCCTGAATCCAAAGTTGAAGAAATAAGTGAAGTACTAAAGAAACACTCAAGTAAATTTGTAGAAAAAATAAGGGCTTACAAAGTACTAGAGAACAAGTTTATAGAACTAGATTCAATGATAGAAACCAAATGGAGACATCTCCTAGATCTACTAGTAGAGTCAACAAGTGTTGAGAAGTAATTACTTCTCACAAATACACCTCATAGAGAGGAGGAGATAGAAAATGCAAGTCCTCAACATATTGCTTTGGAAAATCAAGAAAGTGATGATGAGTCTATTAACTTAGATACAGGCATGGATGATAATATCCAAGATATCACTCACTATGATTTTGACAATGATCAAAAGAAGAAATATGATGTAATATTTATCACACTTAAGGATCAACAAAGCCATCAAGTATTATAGACATCAGATGGTAAGATAGTTGACATTGTTGATGAACAAGTACAGGACACATCAATCATGCACTCAAAAGTGCAAGACCCTGCACAAGATATACAAAAAGATGAGGATGCCATTACTGACAAGGAACTAACCGATGAGTAGGACACCAATACTAACAAAGCCCAAGCCACAACTCAAAGTAACATGCCTATCCTAATGAAGGCAATAAATATACTAGAGGGAAATAATGGATCAACTGAAAAGGAAACAAGCACACCCAAAGACAAGGGTAATGAAGAAGCCAAAAGGAAAATAGATACAACTGCAAAGAAAGATGCAACTGATGATCAGAAGGATATATCTACTGATCAAACTAAAGAAGAAACTCAAAAGGAAACATGGGACAAGCCTTCAGAGAAAGGTGAAGAAGGAAAGAAGGATGAGATAGAAAATAAATTAGGAGCACATTCTACAGAAACAACCAAGGTTAATGAAGAGATGTCTTCACATAACTGACAGGTGCCCACAAAGTAGAAGACACAAGATGCATCATCAACAAAACCTTCACCAAGCAATTCAGGATGAACAAATGAACTAGCTATGGTAGTTCATACATCTGCATCCCCTCAAATCTCAAAGAAAAAGAAAAGAAAGAATAAGAATCCAGTAACTCTAGATGAAATTATTGAGATTCCAGTCTATGATCCAAGAACATTGGATCTGATAGCATTGACAAAATATGCAAAGCTCTGTGAAAGAAAATCTATACAAGACAAGCTGAAGAGAGCGGTAAAAGAGGCCAAGATATTGGAAGTTGCAAGAAATATGCTTCAACAAATTGTATCAGACATAGATATTGATCAAAAGCTCCAATGCTTGATCAAAAGGTTATACTCACAGATGTAATAAAATCTCAAAATACTGATGCTGAGAAGGCTATGGAAGAGAGACTTGAACAAAAGTATGAATTTAATCTCGTAGAGAAAATAAGCCAGGAAGTGGCACTAAAAAGGTCAAGCTATCTCAATTGGTAAGTACAATTGATCCAATTATGTCAGAAGATGTTACCTTAATAAAGAAATTGTGCACTTTAGATCTACTCACTCAGGAGTATACCAAAAAGATAGAAAAAATAGATGTTGATCTTAAGTCCAGTGCACAAAATTTAGCCAACATATAAGAAACACTTAAATTGCACTATGAACAAATCATACAGGCTAGGAAACAAAGACAGGACATTCAGTTTGTAGAGATGAAATATAGAGATGAGGTCAAGGGTCTCCAAGTTAAGCTCTTACCAACAGTTACACTACTGCAACAAAATATGACACAGGAAAATACTCTAATTGCCACCCCTGAAATGTCTGTCCTAGACAACATTTATGATATGCACACAAGACTAGAGCTGCAACACATGAAACTAGAATAGTTGAAATAACAATGGGAAAAACTACTGGAAGATATCAAAATTACCCATTCTAACATTTTTGACACATTGTAAGTTGCACATTTTTGTCACAATTTTGGCATATTGTAAGTTGTACATTTTTTTCACCAGTATCAAAGAAATGGGGAATTTAATATGTACATCACCTCAGTTAAAAGGAGGAAATCATATGTATAGTGGAAGAAAGGGGAAATAATGTACACATAGAGAATAAATAGTATACATGTACATATACATACACTATACTGATGCACATAGTAAGGGGAAGTCATATTATGACAAGGATATAAACATGGTGTATACATACCAAAATAGTTTAGTATTATGCACATATCAGTTTTTTATACTAAAGTCAAAGGGGGAGATTGAAGGAATTATATTTTTCCATTAGTATACTTAGAGAAAAACGTGATCTGCACCATCGGTTTACTCTACACTGATAGACAAGGCACAACACTATCTGACGACAAGGTTACCCGAGAAACACTATTAAGTGTTATTCGATGACAAAAAGGTAAAAGATACCCGACAAGAAACAACAGTGCTACCTGATGGAACAACAAAGAGAGGAACCTGACAGATACAAGGAACTCGATGAACAACTCAGTCAAGGAACATTGACAGACTGCAAGTTCTAACTGACGACCAAGAACTGACAGTTAGTTACATCTCGCAAAAAGTGGATCTGACTTTCCACGTGAGATAAATCACTGAAGTTGTATTTATAACTTCTTGATTTGCTTTTAAATCCATTAAGTGCAGAGGAAGTAATGTAATTGTTATTATTTTAATTAGTTTTACTATTTTAAAATATACAAACTAAAGATCAAGGTCAAGTTGTAAACCTTGGATCTGAGTGTTAATATTGTAATATGTGAATTCCAAGATAGGTCAAATACTTGTATAAATAGATGCTCAATCCATTGAGAAAATAAGTTGATCAATGAAGATAGTAGCCACGAAGAGAAACTGAAGACCAGATAGAGAAATCATGTAGAAGAACATAAACAGATTCAAATCAGTTTTCAAGAATAGAACAAAGGCTACCGACAAGCAGAGAAAAGGTATTCATCAATCACTTAAGGTGATATTATTATTGTAAAAGCTTTAATGGGTCTGTAAATCAGAAATAGTATATTACATATAGTCAGGTCAACATTTGTACTCATTCTAACAAGTGTAGTACACTAATGAAATCCTTTCAAGAAAGGTGGGCTTAACCGTCCTATTGTAAATCTCATAACTGAGTGCACACTTAAATCA
>MU225972.1:794572-809324 GCA_018584345.1 Thuja plicata | reverse complement strand
CCTTTTATCAAAGCAATTCTTTACATTATTCTGTTTATTCATTTAGTCATCTAGGAAAGCTTATTAGAATTAGGCCTACCAGCCTTGGTTCAATTGAACCAAAATTGCAGAGGCACTTATCATGCCTGTCAGTTGGCCTCAAAACGACCAACGTTTTTGAGTCCCAACAAGGTCTCCACATTAATACTCTTAAGAGGGTAGATCATCAGAAGTGATAAAATTGTAAGCCTTAACTCGTTCCCTTCGATTGTACAGATAGTGAAGTTTTGTGGGTGCCATCCCCACCGTAGTTTTAACTTCCTAATAGGAGTTTTCTACGATACCATATCTTGTGTTATGTGTTTGTCAATTTCATGAATGTTTCTATGAATGATTGTAAACTATTAAATATTATGAACAAATAATATATACATAAGAAAGAATAATAGTAATGGTTGGTAAATTAGAATTTAAAGATTACTAATGATGAATTGTGTAAGGTGTTAAAAGTTTTAGAGGTACTAATTCACCCCTCCCCTCTTAGTACTACTTCCAATTAATTCCAACAGAACTAAGTTGGACAACCTCACCCCTCAGTATATAATCCTTACCATCAATGAGTTATAGAAAATTATTGCAATCTATACATTGGTCCTCATAATGGTCAAGGCACTGAAGAAATCTAAGGATATCTTGGTCATCCTCAAACACTTTCCAGTTGTAAACGTTGTATAGGAAAACTGGTCTTCTTTTGACTTCCACAATTGATACCTTATTTAAGGTCATGCCATTATTTTTTAGGGAAACATTAGCCAAGAAATCTGCCATTATGTTTCTAGACATTTCTATCCAGTCTAGATTAAAGGCATCAAAGAATTCTATTTGATCCCAAATAGTATGTATATACATTTTCAATCTGTCATTCTTTACAGTATATTTGGATCTCACCTAGGCTACTACTAATTCTGAGTCATTATAGACTTTTAAACATTTTATACCATGTTTAGTATCAATTTCTACCCCTAGAAACAAAGCTTCATACTCTGCTATATTATTTGTACATTTAAAAGATAGAAAAAAAGAATATTTGAATGTGGTACCTGATGGAGATATAAATAGAGCTCTAGCTCCTGATCCTTCTTTTGAATAGGCTCCATCAAAGTTCATCTACCACAAACCATAATTTTGTACAGATAACTCCTTCACTAAAGGATCTATATTTTCACACTGGTGAGTACTTTTGATTTTGAAATTGTCCATGTCAATGTCAACACAATAATTAATAACTATATCTTCAAGCAATTCTATCATGTGAGGTGGTCTTCCCTCTCTAGATATCTTTAGTTTATTTCCAGCTAGATTGAAAGTGGCATAAGATAGATCACACTATATACTACCACCCATTAAAGCACTCCATTTTCTAGATAACAACATGCCATAGTGTGGTGGTATGTCAACCACTAGTACAGTCATAGTTAACAGTGTATTTGGACACATGGATAATTTTTAGGGTAGGGCTTCAATAGTGCCAACAACAAGAATTTATCTTGAGTCCATTTCTTGGCGTCTCCCATGTGGGGTATCTACTTGTAAACCCATGGATCTCATAATCTCTACAGGTAGTATTGTATTTAATGCTCCTGAATCTATCATGCAGTTTTTTAGCATCTTTCCATTTATAACCAGTTTTGAGAAAAAGGGGTCAAAAACCCCTACAGAAGTGTTTGTGTTCAAGTAGATTTGAGGGATCTTAGAGATCATTCCCTCAGGATATTTCCCTTTTTTGTTGGGTTTATTTTCAATATACTCTATTTTCTGAGGTTTTATCAGTGACACATTATTCATGATTGAAAAAACTTTATCTTTTTGTTCTTTTATTCTCATCATGTCAAGGAATGGGATCGTCACAGTCATTTGAGATAAGCACTGTCCCATATCTATCAGAGTATACTTTACATCACTAGTTTTAGATTTTTCTACAATAATATTATTTTCTTCTTGCTGAATATGCATCGCAGGTTCTTCCCTCCTAGATTTCTTATTTTCCACTTTAGGGGAAGAACTTGCCTCTGGCTCTTTAGCTTTTTCTACATGTACATCTTTTTGTTCACTAGCTTTGTTTACTATCTTGAATTTTCCCCAGGTCCATCCATTTTGGGTACATATTTGGCATCTGTTTTGTTTTCTTTTATAAAGATGCCTAATGGTTGACTACCATCATTACCCACCACTCTGTTTCTTAGGTGATAGTTGTTTCTAGCTTTGCTCACTAAGTCAGCAGTGATTCTGGATTTTTCATCATTAGAGGCTTTTCTCACTACTAGAGATTCCTGACTATTTTGGGCATAACACCTTATGTGGTCATCCCCTTCCTCTTTCTCACTATCTGACAAGACTTTCTGCTGGTGTACTTCAACTCTTCCTTGTGAGCCATATATGTCATGATTCTCAATTTCTTCATCAGAATCCATATCATGAAAATAATATGCACTATTCATATTATAATCACATGTACCATCTTCTTCCTTATCTTTCTCCTCATTTGATTTTAAATCTAAAGAAACAACATAAAAGTCAGGATTGTGTGGTGCCTCACATGCCTCACACCAGAAGTCATCATTGCACATATGAATAGCATTTTTATGTAAAGGATCAGGGGTCCTATTCTTAGTTTTCTCTTTTCTAGGTGGAGAAATAGGCTTACCATCCTTAAATTGGGTACCATAGGGGTATTTTTGCATCCTATTTTGTGGATTATAGTTGTTATTGTAGGATGGCTTATTATTTTGTGGAGCCCTATACTCTCTGTACTCAGGTTTCTTTTGACCACTCCTATTAAGGCATGGATCTTCTATTTTACCCAACTTCCTTGATATCCTTCTATTCATTTCTATGGTCACAACCATTTTATAGGCTTCTGTTAAAGTCCTAGGATTTTTATCCCTTAATGTATAGCCCATTTTTGAATAAAAGGCATTAGATAGGTAGCCAGACATACCTTTTGGTCTAGATTCATCTTTTGGAATGGCTTATGCATAGCTCATTGAAATCTTGTATTGAACTCTGTTACTTCTTCATTTGAGTTTTTCCTTTTGTTGTTAAATTCATTAATAAAAAACCCTTCATTAGTCTTGTCACCATATTGATCCTTGAAAAGATCAATCAGTTCATCCATCATTCCTATAGAACCATGAGATAAGATCCTAAACCATTCCCTAGCATCTTCTACTAGAGATTGTACAAATAAATTCATAATAACATCTTCATGGTTGATATTTAAATAATCTATAACATAAATTTTTTTTCTTAAATGTTCTTCACAGGTGACAACATTATTACCTGAAAATTTTGGGAGCTTTTCTCCCATATCCTCTAGTATTACATTAGGATAGCCCGGAATTCCAAAGAAAGAAAATTGCTTATACCTTTCTACAGGAAGAGGTCTCCTTTGAAATTTTTCATTCTCTTTGGGAGAAAAGAATTTGATATGGTCTTTGAAAGAGGAAGCCTTTTTCTTAATGTTTTAGGGTGCTCTGTATCAGCAAGAGAAATTATAGTTGACTTCAAGAAGTCAATTTTTCTTTTCATTTCAATGGTAGCAGCTTCTACTTCAGCTTTTTCCAACATTTTAGCTAAGTTTCTTTTTCCTTTCTAATTTTTTCAAGGTCAATGTCTAATTTGGACATTTGATTTATCAGGTTCTTTTGAGTTTTAGGCTTCTCAACTTCTATTTCTGCAACTTTACTCTTTCCTTTATCTTTGGAGTCTTGAGAACCTAACTTTTGGTGGGTGTTGGGAGTCTCTTGGTCTCTGCGAGACCTCTCTATATTATTTTCATCTTGATGTCTTAAGGTTCTTTTCCTATATTTGTCAACATCGTTGTGCTCATGTTTTTTATTCTTATGTTCTTTTTCCCTTTTCATCTATTGAACAAGGGAAAGTTGCTTCATGAGGATTATTTTTCTTCTGCAAGCTCATCAAAAGGAACCTCTTCAGAATCTAAACTAATTGTATGTGTTCCTTCTCTCTCACTAGAAGTGCTGGTGACTGCATAGGTGTCTATTCCAAGGCTTAGGTCTTCTAAATATTCTGAGGCACTCTCTTCTTGACTAGACTGATTATTAGTTTTCCTTCTAGTGCTATTCTCTTCACTTATTGGAGGAGAATCATTGATACTAGCTTGATTTTTCTTTTGTCTCCAAGATATCCTAGTTTTTGAAGTAGTGGGGATCCCACTATCCAACTCAACTTTTGGATTATTCTTCATTCTAGACCTAGTATTCATATTTGAAAATATATATTTGATTCTTCAACTGATTACAGAGATTTAAATTTTAGATTCACCACCCAAACTTGGTAAATATTGAATACTACTGAATGACTTAGGCAACTTTAACTATAAATTTTCTCTATCTTTTGAAACACCAAAGATTCCTTATAAGCTTCTTTTCAAGTTTTACACAAAAATCCCTAGCAGAGTTGCCATTTTGTTAGCACTTTTGCTTGCATAAATTTTTTTAATATGAAAGTATAGTTGTGTTCTTGAATTCAGACTCCTATGTCATACAAAAGAAAGGCTAATTGATGAGGGTGTTAGATAAAATCCAGGGAAACAATTACCTCCTCCTTTTTTGAGATTCACTGGCTCAAGCAGGTATTACCTTTGTATGATTACTAATTTACAGTATCTTTTAAGTGGATTATCTTCTTACTGAAATGCTAAAATGTCTTTTAATGGATTAACAAGTAAATGACTATGCAAAAGACTATGAAAATACTAATACAGAGCTTAATGATCCACACTAATATTTGGAAAATAGAAATTAGTAAGGTAATAAGGATTCTCATCCTTCTTCTTTTTTCAGTTCTTATGAACTTCAGGAAGGATAACCTAGTTTCTTTTTTCAGTTCTTATGAACCTCAGGAAAAATAACCTATTTTGATTCTCTCTTAAAGGATTCAGTAAACTAAATTGTATTCCTCTAAAACATAATTACTTGAATGGAATGTATATTGAAATGTGAATGATTTGATAAATTAAAATACTAGTTGAAATATGATTAATTAATTAGCCAACTATAAACTCAGGTAAAGTGCCTTACAAAGTACCTTTTTACTTCCACACTAATGTATCAAATCCTCAAATATTATTATACTCCTTGAAAATGCTCACAAAACTTAGTCCTTTCCTTGAAAGAAACTTGCAAGAAGTTAGACAACTACCTTGTAACCGATATGTCTAAAGTAACTAACAATTTAAACATAAAATAGAATACAAAATAAGTAAAGAGACAACAAAAATATAGAATAATATTTCCACTATATTTTATTTATATGTTCCTGTTTCAGTACATTTAGAGACTAAAAGCTCAAAGAACTAAGACCAAAATTTAGAAGTCCGGCTTGCAACTATATTTCATCATCTAACTCCAACTTTTACAAAATGATAGAAGAGAACTATATATATGCCTAAACCATCTTGGGATACTTAAGATAAGGATGCTACAATATTTAGATGGTTTAGAAAACCTAACCCTAAAATGCAAAAAAGACAAAAGATAGGAATGAAACAAGCAGTGGAAGGACAAGAATGAAGAATGAAATCTGATTTGCTTTTTTGTCTTCTTGTGATATTTGGTGCCTTTGTCTATATGTGTCCAGGATAGCATCTGATAGTTGAATTAAGATATAGTGACCGCTAATATAGGCTAACTTACACTAATCTCTTTAAGATTGCTAACCTCCATGTACTCAAAGAGCAGGCGCTAAGTGTTCCTCTACTCTTCATCAATGACATCAATGTCCTCTACAACAACTTTCTTCTTTTTAGGCTTTGTCAGTGCATCCCATGCTGCTACATCATCTTCAACATGCCTATTAAAGCTCTTAATGCTCTCAAGTTGTGCTTTTTTCCTATTCCACCAAGTATTTATTATACTCTTGATATCTATTAGAGATTTGTTGATGTCAGTCTTATCCTTAAAGGCTTCATCCAACATCTTATTGTAACATTCCATATCTAATTCTGCATTTTCAGTAATAAATGCCTCTTTCTTAGGAAGTTTGCTATCAAAATCTACTTTCCATGCCTCCAAGGCTTTGATTTGATTGTCATTTCCCTTGATCAGAGGAATAAATCTATTAAAATCTTATCCAAAGAGATTTATTCTGGCCTCAATCTGATTTAGCTTGACCTTGAATGAAGGCAAAGTTACATTTATCTTTTCAATTTAATCACTAACCTCGGTGACTATCTCTGGAAGATTATTTCTATGTGGTTGCAAAGATGCCAACCTCTCAAACAATTGAGTCTTGCTAGACCATGTTGCAAAGTAGGGGTTTAAGATAGAAATAAAACTTGTTACCTTAGCATGGAAAATATGAATCTTATTATATGCATTTAAAATGAGATCAATTTTGTCCTTTAAAATATCAATCCTATGCTGAAAGATACTCATTAATGACCCTAAGACAATCTCATTGTGCTCCATAATTTTTTCCTTTATTTTAGTACTCTCCCCTGTTATCTATGTTTGGACATCTTAGGTTTCTCCATCAATTGCTAAGTTAAATCTCTAATTGTGTTCTCCAAAGCATGAATTCTAATGTAACACAATTCCCTATCCTTTACAATGGCACTGGTCTCTTCCACCAAGTTGTGATACCTTTTTGATATCTGTTTAGTTTTAGCCACATTCAATTGGAAAAATATGACAATACTTGTGAAATCTCCATATCATTTGTATTATTCATAGACCATACCATTTGAATACCCACCATGTTTTCCTGAATATTTAACAAGGCTAGATTTTTATCTTTAGGAGCTGGGCTCAACATTGCAACAGCCTAGGATTTTGGATCATAACCAAATCCTTTGATTATTTCTCCAACCTGCACTTCTGATGATAATTTCAAGTTTGGTTGCTTCCTTATTTGATCAATTATAAATGCTGAGGCTAAATCCCAGACCTCAACAAGTAACATCCCACTGGCTTTGACCAGTTTCCTTGCTTTCTCTAGAGTAATTTGTTCTATTTCAGGATCATAATCTTGTATAGCCTATAAGGCTTTAGCTGTTACTGGCTCTCCTCCATCCAAATGTAGTTGTTTTCCAACTTGTTGTTGCTTATTCTATCTAAGGAAGTCTTTAAATTATTTGGTTTTGATGAAGTTGTCATCATCAAGGAATTGCTGCTGATGAATTACCCTTTTATCAATGCATGTTCTAAGAGGTAATTCAATATTTTCCTCTTCATCCTGTTGCATCTTTTTTCCTCTTCTAATTTCCTTCCTCAACTGATGATCATATGGTCTATTACCAAGAATAAGAGCACTAACTTTATCCTTTTTCTTCTCTCTTCTCACACAAATTATTGCTTGGGAAGGCTCTCCAAGTTCAATTCTTTGCTTTTTGAGAGGAGGCTCATTGGTAACCTCAGTTTCTGGGACCTCTGTTAGGTCAATAATATTCTCATCTCCTACTTGTTCTCCTACAATTGTCTAATTTACTGGAGGGGAAATGGGTGAGGGGTAGCATTCATCACTATCATCATCATATTCTAATTTAGAATGCTCTGCTTGACCCTTCTTTGGAACTACTAGTGCATCCTCTAATTGATTGCATAGGAAAGTGTGAGATTAAATCATGGCCTCTATCCTTTTTAAATAAGGTAAATCAGGGAATAACCCTCCGAGAGACAATGCTTTCCTCTTTATCTGCCTTTCCAAGTCCATTAATTCTTTAATTTTATTTTCTCTTAGAATCGCTTCTTCATCCTTAATAATTTTCCTTATGACATCTTGTTCTATGCACTCTTTATGCTCATAAGTATAAGGAATTTTTGGGGTTAGATGCTTCTTGGTAGTTGCAATGAATCCCTCTATATCAATGTACCTATACAATGCAGCACCCATCCTATAATGGCTTAGCCAATTATTCACTAAATCTATGGCTCTTTTGCCAATAGTGAATTGATATACCTTGAATTGTCTGGGAGTGAATGTCCCTTTCCTGTGAGGAGCCAGATGCTCCTTATCTATCAACATGAGCTTCCATATAAAATCCATTGCTACAATTCTAGTAGGGACATGAAATGGAAGTATGTGTGGTGGATGTGAACATCCATATACTCTAATCATAGTAAAATTCTCCTCCAAGTAGAAATTGCCCCAGTTGTGATCTCCAAGCCACTTGTCTACATACTCACAAGGCCTCAACAATTGTAGCAGCTTGGCTGGTAATCTATTTTTATTTACTCCTAGACATTGCAATAATGGATAAACTATCTAGTTCTCAAATGCACAGAACTCACAATCCTTAGCAGTATAATTCCAAATCCTTATTCAAAATTGAATAAGGTTGGGCTTACCCTGGTGAACTCTTTGTGGCCTAAAATTATTTAGATCCATTACAAGGTAATTATAATACATTATCAAATGCATTAGGATAGAGTAATCTAAAAAATTAGCCTCCTTTTCTTTATTTTTGATGGCAACAAATCCCTCATGCATTCTATCAATTATATACTGAATATAATCATAAGTGGTGCTAGCATGGACATCCTGCAAGTCTAATGTAATCATCAAGACATCTACAGTGATTCTTTCTGTACCCCCATCCCTTCCTAATACTCTACAGAGTGCAAAAGAAATATACTTGATATAATGATTCAAATCCTTATAAGCATAAGGTGCAAGTCTTGGCATGGGGGCAATATAATTCTTAATATGTCTAGGAATATGCCTTCGTACTAAAATTTTAACTACGCCAGCCTATTTTTCATACCTAGCTTCCTGTTTCTTCAGATCAATCTTTGTTGACATAGGGTAGTAAAGGTTGAAGGCTTTCATAAATGAATTTTTGTTTAAAGATACTAGTATAGTGCCATCACTCTTCTTAATTGTCTTAGAAAGCACATCATAATTATTTGAGAAGGCTAGAAAAAGATTAGTATATATGAATACATTAGGCACAATTTACTTAGCTAACCCACATGTCCAAGGGTTTGACACAGGTACAATTTCATTAGAATTTTTATAAAAATAATTAAAGAGAGAGTAACTTGATGAACTTGGAGTTTTAGCATCTCGGATATATGCTAGGTCATCATTCAGGATATCATCCTTTGACTTCTTATTCTGTGTTGATCCTGGCAGTAATGTCAAAAATTCATCTGAGAAATTCCTTTTCCCCTTGGCCTCATCATCCATTTCTTCACTTTTCCTTGAAGACATTATATTTTTCCATTAGTATATGCAAGGAAAAACATGACCTACACCATTGGTTTACACTACACCAACATACAAGGCACAACACTACCTGACACCAAGGTTACCCGATACTGCCAAGTACAAAGACCCCCGACAAGCACTATTCAGTGTTACTCGATGACAAAAGGGACAATTGAACCTGACAAGTAACCAACAGTGCAACCTGATAAAATAGACAAGAGAGGAACTTGATAGATGAAGGGAACCCAACAATCAGTTCAATAAAGGAACACTAACAGAATTTCAGTTCAACCTGACGATCAAGAATCGACAGTCAATTACATCCCACAAAAAGTGGATCTGACTTTCCACGTTAGATAAATCACTAAAGTTCTATATCTAGCTTCCTGATTTGTTTTAAATCCATTATGTGCAGAGAAAAAATGTAATTATTATTGTTTTAATCAGTTTAACTATTTTAAAACATGCAAACTAAAGGATCAAGGTCAAGTTTTATACCTTGGATCAAGAGTTAACATTGTAATGTGTGATTCTAGAATAGGTCAAATAATTGTATAAATATATGCTCAATCTATTGTGAACATGTTGTTTGATCATGATTGTAGCCACTAAGATCATCTAAGGATCAGACAAGAGAATTCATGCAAAAGGAGAGAAAATGATCAATTCAGTTTCAAGAACATAGGCTACCGACGAGCAGGAAAAGGTATTAATCAATCACTATAGGTGATATTCATATTCTGAGAGCTTTAATGGATATGTGATCAGAAATTATAGATTGCATATAGTCAATTTAAACATATTGTACTCATTCTAACAAGTGTAGTACACTTAAGAAATCCTTTCAAGAAAGGTGGACTTAATAGTCCCATTGTAAATCTCTTAACCGAGTGCACACTTCATTAGTGTTGTTAAAAGCTCTTAACAGAGTAGATCTTAACATGTCTCCACTTTAATACTCCTAACAGGGTAGATCATCAGAAGTGATCGATTGTAAGCCTTTACCGACTCCCTTCCATTCTGCTGATAGTGAAGTTTTGTGGGTGCCATCCCCACCACATTTTTTACTTCCTAATAGGAGTTTTCTACGATATCATATCTTGTGTTATGTGTATATTAATTTCATGAATATTTCTATGAATGTTAAAAATAATTAATATTATGAATTAATACTACATGCATAAGAAATAACAGTACAAATGGTCGGTAATACAATAAAGATTGTTTACTAATGATGAAAGGTGAAAAATGTTAAAAGTTTTAGAGGTACTGATTCACCCCTCCCCTCTAAGTACCACTTCTTATTAATCCCAAAAATTGGTATCAGAGCTAAGTCTCTTCTTGGAAAGCTTAAAGGCTTTAGAACAAAGATCATACAATGGAGAAGTACATACTTGCTAAAAATATTGAGAATAAAAAGCTTGAAAATCAGATGTTCTATGAACAGTATAAAGAAGCAAGAATCAAGATGAGAGAGCCATTGAATGAGAGAAAAGGTATGGAAAATCAGAGCAATGAAAAAGTTTATCAAGAAGAAGAGATTCCAGATTTATTTGAGTCTTCAGGATCAACTACAAGCAAAGAATCATATACATCAGAAGAAAACATCAAAAATCTAAAGGAGATCAATCAAAAATCTGAAAAAGAAAATAAAGATGTTGCAAATTGGTCAAGAGACCTAGATGGTAAGAATGATTGATGTGACGAGTTCTGCTAGATAAGCAGAAATGGAAAGAATACTAGCTATTGATGACAGGAGGAAGGTCACAGAAAAGCTAGAAGAAAAGGTGATAGAAATTAAAATACATGCTGAGAATCACCATGAGATTACAAATCATATTATTCTTATGAGTCAAGAAGAAAAAATATTGAATATAGAACTCATTGAAAGAGTACATGCTATCGGTGAACTAAGAGAAGAAAATGAAAAGATAAAGCACGAGGTTAGAGTTTAACAACAACATAATGAAATTATCAGAAAGTCTAAAGAAAGCAATAAAAGAATGGATGATTTTCTTGAAGGACAACAAATATTTAACAAAAACAACGGTCTAGGCTTTACTGAAAATGGAGAATAATCAAATCAAGACAATCTAAAGAATGTCTATGAAAATCCAAGACCAAGAAAGCTTACATGCAAACACTGCAGAAAGAAAGGCCACACATCAAATGTATGCAGAGGAAAAATGAAAGGTATTCCTAAATCTACATCTTCATTCATAGGATTCTGTTATAAATGTAACAAGAAAGGACATAAAGCATATGAATATAAGTCTAAGATGGATCAACCAAAGAAGGAAACCTACATGGAAAAATACTGTCCAACATGCAAAATAAATGGCCACACAAGCCTTGAATGCTGGAAAAAGATAAGGCAAGCATGGAAGCCTAAAGGTTAAGAAACTCCCTATCAACCAAAGAGAATCGATAATCAATATGTATGGGACTACATTACTTGGAAAAATTGTACATGTGGTAGATATGGTCACATTGCTGCAAACTGCATGAGAGAATGGACCAAAAGGTCTAGAGGCTGGGAAAACTTCAAAATGACATGCTTACACTATCATAAACTTGGTCATCTCAAGAAAGATTGCACAGACTGAATGATAGAGACAAGAACATATCCCAATGGAAAGACCATTGAAGATATCCAGAGGGCTAGAGACAAAATGAGGAGAAAATTTTCAAGCAATGATGAAGCTGGACCAAGCAATGCAAATGGTGACACCCCATCCAATAGATCTGATGACATCACTACCCCCACTTAAGATGAACAAGTAAGTATGGAACTGCACTAAACCAAGTCATATTTTGCATCAGTTCCATTATACAAAGTAATACATAGTCAAAATATGCATGAATAAAGATGCACATTATGTTACTAATTACAATTCTAAGAAAACAATCCCATCGGTAAACACATACTAAAAATCATTGGTCAACATAAAGGATGAGCTGTTAACACTTACCAAGAATTGTCGGTCAGCACATAAAATGGGTAAGTTGCTAATGTAACTCAACACCCATCGGTAAGGAAGCAAAGTTATAAAGTGTCTTGACACAACACTGATATTCGTCGGTGAAAGAAAAAATCTTATCAGCTATCCCGAGCATCCTATCAACACCGAAAATGTTATTTGAAATTCTTCCCAATGAACTCCATCTTGATGACCCAATGAGTCATTGAGAATTTATGATAAACTTAGGGAAAAATTCTATAAATACTCGATGGGATCACTTCATTTCTCACACACAATTTGAAGAGAAAAAGTAGAGCGAAAATAGAGTGATAAGAGATCAGATAGCAGAGCGACCTCGACTTGATCCAGCACACTCCAAATAGATCACTCATCAGTTTCACAGATTGAAGTAAGTACCGAGTGCAACAAAGAACTCCGTCATTATTTTCAAGAAAGCCTTAAATTTGAAATATGATTGCAAGCAATTCAAGAACCATAAATATTAAGAATGACAAGAAGAATGTGGTTAAGATGATAAAGAAAAGCACTTGTGTGGAACCAAATTACAAGATATGCCCGGAGATTGCATCGTAACCCAATGAATCCGGTGCATTTTTTAAAATTCCACCTAGGTTTTTGTTGATAGAGGATGTAAGGTCCTACATTCACTGCAAGATCGCTGAAATAGGTGATCTGGAGATAGACCAAGCTTACAAGAAGTTGCATGATGCAGAAGGGAACCTGAAGGAAGAGCACAAACACTTAGAGTTTAAAGTGATAACTAATGCCCTATATTTCCCAAGGGTCTTCAAAACTGACTAGATTAGGTTAGTTTTGAGCATAATGCATGACCATAAGTTGTGGTTAGATGAACCTAAGTAGATCACTAAGGATGTGTTACATGCTGTAACTGGTTACTCGATAAATGACAAGCCTAAGGCACACAAGCATCCCTCCAGGCTAGAAGTTGAAAATCTCACAAAAGCTATGTGGGATATCAGAGGTCTTAAGGTTAACACTATCACTGATGAGGAATTGAGGTTTGGTGCATGTGTAATTGGTTACAAGATCTTCCAAGTAAGTAGGCTTAACAACATTGCATCAACAAAAGTAAGCACAACTTACAAGATAGTGACAAAGGGAATACATATGGATATATGTGAGATCCTATTGAAATAACTTGACAAGAACATGACAACAATCAGGTCTGCAAAGACAAACACATGTAAGATTGGTTCACTCATCATGTGTATATTCTTTTACTTTCAAGAATAATTTCCTTTAGTAGGCAAAGTAAAGTGGGATACTACCAAACCGGTCACACTGCAAATTAGTGAGCTTATCAAGTCACTAGGAGACAAATTTTATTCAGTGATGACTGCATACTTCCTTGAATTCAAGGAAAAGATAATGGAAAGAGTGAGGATCCCTAAGTAGTTAAATGAGAAACATAGGGATGAGATATTTTTTATGGTAGATACATATTTTACACACATAAAACTGGTTGTACCAAGGAAAGCCTGGTTAGACCCTCCTGACTATGAAATAAACATAGATCAAGCAACCAATGCAATTGATGCATTGATCAATGAACCACTTGACAGAAAACAACCAAGGTTTGGCACTTATGAAGAGGCTAAGTCTAAGATAAAATCAAGCCTAGTCATCAAGAATACTGTCAACAAGAAGAACAAAATGCTTAAGAATCTTGAAAAGATTCTATCGGTCAATGAGGAGGAAAAAGAACAAATAGAGGAAACTAATGAATAGGGTACCATCGTAGAAGAGTGACATGAGGAGAAATTAGATTTTGAGGCCATTGAATCTGATACACCTCCACCTCCTACAAAGAAACAAAGAACAAGCATCCAAACAACAAAAGATACTACACCTCTGAAGAAAGGTCAAGTGAGGACCTACAAGAGGAAGTATCAAACAAAGGAGCAAACTGTGAAAACAACACCTATAAAAAGGATTAAAAGAATGGTTAGGACCAAAGCTGACATTGAAGATTCCAAAGAGGATGAGCCTGATGTAAGGAAGAAAAGTTTTTTCACTAGAATAATTGATAAAATTGTTGAGTCAATTGCTACTACTGGTACAATGACAGATAGAAAAATTAGACAATGGGATAAAATTGAGCCAAAGGACCAAAACAAGATACAAGATGCAATAATAAGGGCAATGGTCAAGTTTAAATATGTACCAGTAGAATTTATAGGGCAGATACCCAAAGAGTTGGGTAATAGAATTTCACAACAATGGTCATATGCTCTTGTTAGCACCCGATATGATCACAGTTTTAAAACTTCAAGTTCAGAGTTTTTGAACCACTTTGAACTGAAGTTCAAAGTAGTTCAAAGTGGTTTGATGGTAAGAAAAGTTTAGAATACATCATTCAAGCCCAGAGTTGAAGCCCATTTCAAGAGCATTGATCAAATTTTCAGACACGAGTCTATGGATTTCATGTTGTGAGATTCCTAATGGTCTTATTCCACATTTAAATTCCAGAGTTCATTCAAAGTCACAAGTTCAACAATATGCATAGATATTAACATTATAAAGCTATGCAATACATT
>MU225972.1:760696-787515 GCA_018584345.1 Thuja plicata | reverse complement strand
TTAATCATACAAGTGGAAACATGTGACACCAAGCCCGATTCCCTTCTTATCTATGAATGCTCTGCATCCTCCAGGTAAAGCTTCATGTCTTGATTAAGAGGGTCGCGCTAAGGGAGAGGCTCAGTTTTGGCGCCGTGACATTCCCAAATGTTTAAAAATGAATGTGGTCATAAAGAAAAACCCAACTCCTTTTCACTGAAAGCTGTGACTGCGAAAAGCATTGCATTTGGAAGATACGATATCCAGGTTAAAGGCTAATGTCTGTCACCACCGTGGTTATAGTATTTCAGTTCCAAAAGATGCAGATCGGGAGCGATTCAGAATTTTAGTGAAGGACCATTTGCTCTGACTTTTACCAAATACATCAATAGATATCAGGCTCGTGTCTTATAGCCGATGTCATATATGTAAGTCACCAATCATGTCAGGTGTTAATAAAATTTTGATGCAAGTGGCCGATAATATGCAGAAAAATAGAGGACGCAGACCAAATTTTTGACAAACGCTTGTGATCATTATATGTATGTGCACCGAAAACTGTAATTCATATATACTGGTGAAGCCGCGTGTCGAGGATGAGGAATGAATACTTGGTGACTATGTAAATGGTTGAGCTCGACACGACAGCTAGAGGATGAAAGAAATGACATATACCACTTAAACCTCTTCATAGGTAGTGAGATCAACATGAATACCCAATGGCGGGTAGGGGTGTGATGGAAGGGATGTCTCATCATCATCGAGGAAAAGAATGGAGCCATTAAAAAAGGTTGCTCGATGGGACTACGAATTGAAGGCCTGAATGTCCCAATCCTCTCATCGTGATTAGCTGTTTGACAAAATGATGATATACACAGTCGGCTTTTGAAGTGTCCCTAAGAATCAGAGCTGAAATTGGGAGAGATTTGGGGTTGCAAAATTAATGTACCCGATGTTTATATGTCTACTCTATATACGGTGAAAGCCCTCAATTTCTCAGAGTGGTGATATTTCAAATCACTTGGTTTCCAACATGCACATAATGGTTAGAAATACAGAACAGGTTTGGTTTCATCGATGGCACAAAGTGACTCGGCCAAGATATTCTTGTCTTGAGAAAATATTTGGTCCGATAGAACGATCATTGTCATAGTTCATTACGGTAGGATTCCAAATAATTTATCCCCATTTTGAACATGAAAATGGTAGAAAGCACATATTTGATTTTGAAGATGAGTACCGGGTGTAAACAAGAAGTTAGAAACCTCTGTGGCGACCATGAAAATGGGATTCAGTATAAATAAAGGTAATGCTAGTACCCGATGGAAAGCATAAACCAAGTCAAAGATCAATAGTTAAATGACATCTTCAAATGCTCGATCTGAGGTGCATTAAGAAACTCTGCTAATAAAAAGTGGTACAAACATGGCCTGGAGTGCTCGAATACAGAGAACGTGCACACTATTTGACATAATGTCTCAAAGTAGAGACATGAGTGCGCAATAAGAGATAATGGGGCCCGTGAAACAGTATGATTTAGCAACTATTGAAAGGAGAATTATGATGACTCATTACCGGCATTCACTGCTGAGCCTCCAAATAGCTCATTGCAAACTATTATAATATTCACTAAACGCAGTAATTAAATTATAACTTTGATAAAATATTTTATAAAGTTGTAATGTTTGATTATTGAAAAGATTTAAAATACCATGTTGTCGGGTGAAAAAGAAGCAAAAAAGAACAGATTAAGGTTTGAAAATGAATGCAATATCAAGAATCAGTTTTCATAACTGAAAAAGGAAAGACATCATGGAATTGAAACCAACAGAGAAAAGAAAAGGAGGCTAACTGAAGATAGACAGGGGGTTCCAATTTTTTGAGTCTAGGCTGGGAGACTTTGAGCTACAGCAGAATAGAGGCTGTGAATACAGTGATAGGGGTTCCTTTTTTCCAAACTCGAGACTTTGTGCCGGGGAAGGAAATAGATTTTAGTTGTAATGCAGGGTAGGGTAGATATTATTTTCCAGATAATGATTAATGTACAGGCATAGCATAGCCTTTGTTGTTTTTCTGCATTCAGAGAAGGAAATTTCTACATATTAAAACTTTGATTTTAGATGCTCACTTCCTGATTGATGTTCATCTTTGAATGATATCAATTTCTTTTGAGTGCATGCCTGTTATCTCTTATCATCAACATGATCATCTATGGACTGTGTGCTATAGCTGTTTGTGTATTTGGAAAGAATATTTCATCTTTCTTTCTCAGCTTCACTCTGTAATGCAGTATTTAGGCAAATGATCTCTTTAGTTTTTAGCATTCATTTTCTTTTTAGTTAGTTAGTCTCTTCGCATCTATCTCATGTTTACGGATAGGTGTTTGTAAACCTTTATTGCTTTTAGGTTAAAAGAATTACCGATTATAATTTAGTAAATTCATTGTAAATCTTACATGGGGAGCTGTACCCAGTTAATTCAAAGGGAACTTATGTTCTTCATAGCGAAGTGACCCAACTGTTGTGTTGCAATTTGTCTTTCAGCCTTGGGTGTTCAGGAGTCACTTTGTGCAGGTGTTTTGGGAAGACAAATCTGTTAGCCAACAACTCTACATATAGAAAAGGAAGCAAGGGAGAGGGTACTTGTCACACTAATGCCTCCCGAATAAAAGATGGAAGAAATAAAATAAATAATGAAGAAGCACTCAAGAAAATCTGTAGCTAAGATAAGAGCTTACAAAGTGCTTGAAGATAATTTTATAGATCTGGATAGCATGACTGAGACCAAATGAAGACAACTCTTAGATCTTCCTACAAAGTCAACAAGTCATGAGAATCAATTACTTCTCACCGACACACCTCATGTAGAGGAGGAGAAAGATAGAGAAAATCCTAAGCACATTGCTTTGGAAAATGTAGATAATGCTGAGCCAATTGACTTAGACAAAGTCATGGATGATCTTGATATTCAAGACATAACTCAGTATGAATATGATAAGGATCCACAAAAGGATGATGATGTTATATTCATATCACTTAAGGATAAAATAAAGAAACAACAATTGGAGACCCAAGGAAACACAGACATGGATGTTGCTAATGAAATATGGCCAGACACATCAGTTATTGACATCACAGGTCTGGACCCTACTGACCAACTATAAAAATATGAAGATATCACTGCTCAACATGATCAAACCGATGATCAGGACACAAATCAAGATGCAACACAAGTGAGCACTCAGGATAATATGCCAGTGCTAATAAAGGCCATAAATATACTTGAAGGTAATTCATAATCTAATACAACAGATACAAGCATACCTAAGGACAAGGGTTATGTAGAGACAAAGGACACAACTGATGCACCAAAGGATAAAATTGTAGAACAAGCTGCAACCGATGATCAGAAAGAATCTACTGATCAGAATAAATAAGAGGATAAAAAAGTAGTAGAGGACAAGCAGAAGGAGAAAGGTGAAGAGGCAAAGACATATGACAAACATAGGAAAATAGAAGAGAAATCTGCAGAGACACCCAAGGTTGATGGAGAGACGTCTTCACCAAAATGACAGGTGAACCCTAAGTAGAAAACACAAGAAGCATCATCTACAAAGCCTTCATCGAGAACTTCTAAGCAGACAAATGAACTAGAAATGGTAGTTCATACATCTACGTACACACAAGCATAAGAATTTGGTTACTCTAGATGAAATCATTGAGATTACATTATGTGATCCTAGGACATTGGATCTAAATGAATTGACAAAGGATGCAATAATTTTTAAAAGCAAAGAAATGCAAGACAAGTTGAGAAAATCCACAAAAGAAGCTAAGGTACTTGAAGTTGCATGAGGAATACTTCAAAAAATTGTACCTAATGTAGATGTTGATCAAACAACCCCAATTCTTGATCAATTGGTGGTTCTCGCAGATGTAATCACATCTCAGAACATAGATGTTGTGAAGGTCATGGAAGAAAGACTTGAACAAAAATATGAGTTCACATTAGCTAAGAAGATTACCCAAGAAGTGGCATTGCAAAAGGTAAATCTTTCTAAACTGGATAGCACAGTAGATCCAATAATCTCACAAGCTATAACCTTGATACAAAATTTATACACGCTAGATCAACTCACCAAGGAGTACACCGACAAGATAGCATAGATAGATGTTGATCTTCAAACAAGTGCACAAAGTCTCATGAATAGTGAAGAGGAAATCAAATTGCAAAATGAGAAGCTAAAGAAAGCTCAAAAGCTAAGACAAGACATTTATATTACAGAGACCAAGTTCAGAGATGAGGTAGATGAGCTCCAAGATCAACTCTTACTGACACTCTCATTACTGCAACAACATATGACAGAGGCAAGAACACTAATTGCCACCTCAGAAATGTCTGGCCTAGACAACATTTATGATATGCATGCACAAATAGAGCTAGAGCACATGGCACTAGAACTCATGAAAGAAAAATGGGATAAATTGCTCGAAGATATCAAGAACACCCACTCACACATTCTTGGCACATTGTAAGTTACACATTTTTGTCACATTTTTGGCAACTTATAAGTTGTGAATTTTTGTCATGAGTATCAAATAAATGGGGAAATGATATGTATAATCAATCAGTAATAGGAGAAATGAAGGATGAAATGATTTTGCAGTCAGTCAGTTGAAAGAGCAAAGAACAGGGAATGTATAGTTTAGAGGAAAGTATACATGTACATATACATATACTATACCGTTGCATATAGTTAGGGGGAGTCATATAATAACAAGGATATATACATGATGTACATACTAAACACTTTAGTATTATGAACATATCAGTTTTTGATACTAATGTTAAAGGGGGAGATTGAAGATATTATATTTTTCCATTAGTATATGAAAGGAAAAACATGATCTACACCATCAGTTTACACTACACGAATAGACAAGGCACATCACTACCCGATGCCAAGGTTACCCAATACTACCAAGTACAAAGCATCCTGACAAACACTATTTAGTGTTACCCGATGACAAAAAGGAAAAAAGAACCCGACGAGTAACCAATAGTGAAATGAGACAAAATAGACAAGAGAGGAACCTGATAGATGAAGGGAAATTGATGATTAGTTAATTAAAGAAACATTGATAGAATTTTAGTTTAACCCAAGAATCAAGAACTGACAGTCAGTTACATCCCACAAAAAGTGGATCTAACTTTCTATGTCAGATAAATAACTTAAGTTTTATATCTAGCTTCTTGATTTGTTTTAAATCCATTATGTGCAGAGAAAGCAATGTAATTATTATTGTTTTAATCAATTTAACTATTTTAAAACATGCAAACTAAAGGATCAAGGTCAAGTTGTATACCTTGGATCAAGAGTTAACATTATAACACGTGATTCTAGAATAGGTCAAATACTTGTATAAATAGATCTTCAATCTATTGTGAAAATGTTGTTTGATGATGATTGTAGCCACTGAGAGCATCTAAGGATCAGACAAGAGAATTCAAGCAGAAGGACAGAAAATGATCAATTCAGTCTCAAGAATAGAACAAAGGCTACCATTGATCAAGAAAAGGTATTAATCAATCACTATAGGTGATATTCATATTCTGAGAGCTTTAATGGATTTGTGATCAGAAATTATAGATTGCATACAGTCAGGTCATACATATTGTACTCATTTTAACAAGTGTAGTACACTTAAGAAATCCTTTCAAGAAAGGCGGACTTAACAGTCCCATTGTAAATCTTTTAACCTAGTGCACACTTCATTAGTGTTGTTAAAATCTCTTAATAGATTAGATCTTAATAGGTCTCCACTTTAATACTCCTAACAGGGTAGATCATCAGAAGTGATCAATTGTAAGCCATTACTGACTCCTTTCCATTATGCAGATAGTGAAGTTTTGTGGGTGTCATCCCCACCATATTTTTTACTTCCTAATAGGAGTTTTCTGTGATATCATATCTTGTTTTATGTGTTTATTATTTTCATGAATGTTCCTATGAATGTTACAAACAATTAAGATTATGAATTAATACTACATGCATAAGAAAGAACATCAAAAATGGTCGGTAATACATTAAAGATTGTTTACTAATGATGAAAGGTGAAAAGTGTTAAAATTTTTAGAGGTACTGATTCACCCCTCCCTTCTCAGTACTACTCCCCATTAATCCCAACATTCCCACTAGTGGAATCTATGCTCATTTCTCTACTCATCCTGGCTACTTCCTTTTATCACACCTTTTTGACCGATATTGAAACAAATCTATTAACTGGAAACCTTTACTTCTGAACTGTAATGCACTGAAAACAATCTAAGGTTCTAAAAACCAACCAAATTTCCCTGAATTCTATACTGGAAACCTTAATTTCTTGACCTTTCAAAAGTTGTCAACTCTCTTTTTTGCAAACACTGATAACTTGGTAATTTCTTCGCTCTAGATTCTGAAAGCAATGTAAATGAAAATGAAGAACAATATCATCTATTTATGGTAAAGAATGATCAAGGTAGGTATCTCATAATTGGGTAATCCCATCACTTCTACCTTTAATTTAGCATACTGTGACATCAATTCTTTCTCCTAGCCGTAGCCTCTGATTATGATAGGAAATCAAATTCAAATGAGTGCAAAATTGATGAAAAATCCTTATTAAATTCGACAAGAGGTCAATTATGATCTGATTAGCCGATCCTTAGACACCTCAACTACCTTTCCAAGCTGTCATAACTTCTCTAAATCCTCATTGGCTGATGAATTTTCAAATTTGGTGCGTCAGCAACTGTATTTAGTTTTACCATGCCTTAACTTTCACTTTTCCTTATTAGTGACCTTGGGACTACAACTTATCTCCATGTCGCTAAGAAAAATCCTTAACTATGATCACTTTTCGACACTTGGTGACACAAGGTATTATTAACTTCAGTTCTACCTTTAGTTTCCTTTTGGCGACCACGCGATTGTGAAAAAGATAAGTCCCTAAAGGATTTATTTTACTCCAAGTTTATTCTAAGATTACGCGATCACCATTGATTTTCTTTTAATTTGACACCCTTCACCAAGTCTCATAATCTTTTGGTATAACCCTAAATTATTTTGAGATTTCACGACATAAGCCTTATCTCTTAATCGCTGAATAATTTATCACTTGATTATTTTAATTGGAGACTCAGCGACCAAGTTTTTAATATCTCCGCTTTAACAACTTAATTCCTTCTAGAGACTATGCGACTAGAACTTATCTCATTGTTGCTTAACAAATTTCACTTTATCAAACCTATTAAGAGACTCTCCGACTACCATTGATCTTTCTTAGCTTAGCATCAGATGACCAATATTAAGTCTCATTATAATTATATCAAACCCTAATATATCTTGAGACCTGGTGATAAAGCATAATGTAACCTTTATTTCCTTTTATCTCTTAGTCACTAGAAGAAAATACACTTGGCCATCTTATTCAGAGACTATCCGACAACCATTGATCTTCAATCTGACAGCATCTAATGGCTCCCACTAAGTCTCTCAATATTTCATGTAAACCCTAAATCATCTCGAGACCACACGACTATAAATTTTTTCTTTATCATATTTAAGTACATGTCTCAATATTATTCCTTGTCTACTAATATTTGAATAACTATTGACTTTTCAAATGCTATAAGTGACTTCGTGCCATCCATTGGATCTTACTTTGATCTAACTGTTGTCCCCAAGTCTTGCAATCATTTTCTTAACTCATCATTTATTATGAGACTTGGTGACAACACTACTATTCAATCTGACATTCAACCTTGGTTTATTCAGAGATAATGCGACTGCTAAAAATCTATGTCACTTGATAATTTTCAAACCATAGGGTTAATCTAGAGACTTCCTGACTGTCGTTAGATTTAATCTGAGATGAACGGTTGTCGCTAAATATCCTAATCTTGCACTTAACTCACATATTATTTTGATACTTAGTGACAAAATTTATTTTAAGTTAACATATAACCCCAGGTTATATCTGGAGACAATGTGACTGAGTAAACTCAAAGTCGCGATATAAAATCACTAAACCTGATCTTATTAAGAGATAACTTGACCACTATTGGATCATATTTCAGATGGACAGTCTACGCCAATTATCATGATCTTTGCAACATATTCCTTTTCATTAAGAGATAGCGTGACAAAGGGAATTCACTGAGTCTCATAACCATATGGAGTATTCTCTTTCTTTTATGAGATTAAGCAACTATCATATAAGCACATGACTTATTCTCAAGACTTGAGTGCCAAAAAGTAACTTCAAAAACCCGTTTAAGAAATTTAGGGATTTTTTGGATTTTCACATAGAAATGACCCAAGGGCTTAGGGTTTTAATAATTTTCAACTAAGTTTAGGGATAAAACATTTATTTGTAGAGTTATATAATTAATTTTTACCATGACTTTCAACTTTATGAGCATAAGAGTAACAGGAAACATTAAAATTTTATAGGGCAAACTCAAAATCAAGAAATACAACCAACACATTCCACATTAAAACCATATCATTAGCTTCAAAATTTCTAGCAGTGGTTCTCTTTTCAAATAGATCCTTGAATTGTAATTGAAGTTTGACATTCTTTTCATGTGCCTACCTTCTTGATTCATCAAGCTGTATCAAATCCTCCAATCTGATTCTCATATCAGCATCTAAATCATCATCCTATGTTTGGATGAATTTATACATCTACAATAAATTATTTTAAGGTAATCTGACATGAATATCATAAACTAAATCAAAAGGAGCACATTAAATAGCCTTTTTCACTATTACTCTATCTTCCCATAGAGAAAACTATAATTTTGAATCCTGGGATTTCTTGTTTGTATCCAATACTCTTTTAATAATCTTTATCAGGCTCTTGTTACTAGATTCAACCTGACCATTTCCTTGAGGTTGATATGGGGAAGAAAAAGAAATTTGGATCCCATATTGCTGACAAAAGTCACTAAACTCCTCTAATCTGAAGTACATAGTGTTATCCACCACAATGGTCTCTAGAAAACCAAATCTAGTCAAGACATTCTGCAACATAAAATCAATCACAAGCCTACTTGTGGCTCTTTTAGTGGGAATTTCTTCCACCCACTTGGTAAAGTAGTCAGTTGCCACTAGGATCCATGAATGACCCCCACTATGCTTATTAGGGATTTCGCCAATGAAATCCATCCCCCATTTGTGATAAAGTGCCTCAACTATAATAGGCTTCAAGGGAAGATTCCTACCAAACTTTAGCTTGCCTAAAAATCTCTGACAAGCATCACATTTTCTAACATAATGATGGGCATCCTTGAATATTTTTGGCCACCAAAAACCAGATCTGATAATCTTATGGGTAGTAGTCTTAGCCATGTAATAGAAACCACATGCACCATCATGTATTTGTTTTAATATATTCTCTAATCAATCATGATTTTGTTAGAATAGCTAAGACGGGGGGGGGGGGGGGGGGGGTGAATTAGTGGCCTAAAAAATTAATCCAAAACTGTATACCACATATATAAACCTCTAGTTATCTTTAGTCCTACAAGATGTATGCCTTTAAATAATATTATCAAATAACTACTGCTTGGAGTTCACTATTTATCCTTAGTCTTAAGTTTTACCAATTAGTAGTCTAGCCTTTACTGAAATACAATAAATAAATTAGTGTTTACCGATCATCCTATTTTAGTAATGTGTAAAGAAAAATATTAAATAAATGAACCATATACACATTTGACACATGTATTTTTAATGTGAAAACCTTGTTAAGGGAAAAACTACTTGGGACTGTTAACCCAAAATTCTCACTCTTCTAAAGTGAGCTCGGTGAAGAGCCAACCCTGTTAAAGGTTACAAACACATTGTTAAGTGTGACCTTGTTAGAGGATTTAAATATAATAGTCTGTCACTTGATATCTGGCATTCACTATGCTATCTTCATAAGAAACTTTATGATACTCTTTGGGATGTATCTCAATATATAAAAGATTTTTAAGTCCTGCTTGTTTAAGAGACTTTCTGATCCAATGGTTAAACTGAAACAATAAATGATCTGTTCATAAATAAAACTTAGATTTTTAGATGTTCAGATCTATTGTAAGCTCATAATACCTTTCTGATCAATTTTTCCCTTCAATACCTTTGCTCCACTTCTTTCTGCTCAGTAATGCTATTGCTTTTTTTTGCTCACTGTCCACAAAAATCTTAGGTCTGTTCTTCAGCTTGTTTGATCAAGTATGTATGAATACTTCTTATCTTCACCAGATTCTCTTCACCATATTCTAATCTATTCACCCGTCATTCATAATGAATTATCTTATCTCTTTTATAGACATGATTTGACCATTTCTAAGTCCTTGTATTTCTTGTTCTTGACATGATCCAAAAATCTCGCCATTCTTGCTTTAAAACATGCTTTAGTTTTATTCCGCATATTTCTCCTTGACAACTGGAATAAAACTATCTTTAAAACTCTAGCTTATCTCTAGCTTTTAACTTGTTAATGAAAATAATGTAATCAACAATTTAACTCTATCTTTAGCTCCTGCCAGCTAGGTCTTTTCTTGTTTCTGAACTTCAATTCTTATTGGTATTTAAATCCTTGTTTGCTCAGTCTAGACTTTAGTTGTCCTCGAGCATTTCTGTCCATCAGGGTTGTCTATCTATTGGGGTTGTCTATCCATTGGGAAACACTGTGACATTCAATTATGCTTGGTAATGCTTTCTTAGGTATCTTTCTTGGGTATCTTTCTTGGGTATCTTTCTCGAGAATTTCTGTCCATCAGGGTTGTCTATCTGTTGGGGTTTTCTATCCATTGGAAAACACTGTGACATTCAATTATGCTTGGTAATTCTTTCTTAGGTATCTTTCTTGGGTATCACTGTGACTCTTCTCTTGGGATTCTCTATCCGTCGGTGTGCACTGTCCATCAATGTTTTTTTTCACTTGGTGTATACTAAACTTTTATGCATTACTGATAACATAACCTTTATCTCTTTGGTTCTTTGAAGTCTTTGAAAAAATGTATATTACCAATCAGATTATATCAATTTTACATCAATGAAAATACAATACATTAACTAATTTAATGTCTTGCATTAACTTTCTACATCTCGGTGATCATCAAATTAACATATTCAAGCATTCAATCTATTATAGTTCATCAATCTCTCCCTTTGGCATAGATGGAAACATACTACATTACTCCTAATACAATATGAAATATATCAGTTGTAGTTCATCAATACCAAACTTATTCTTCTATAACCAATACAAATGTCTGACTCTCGATAAGCTCTTCTAGCCTAGATTTGTTTCTTGCAGAGTACTTTCTTCAATCTTAATTCCCTTCATTGTATAAATGTAGAAACTTCTGATTTTGTCTCTCCCTTTGATGTAGAATATTCTCTCCCTTAGATGGATGTTTCTTTGAATCTTTCTCTGATGTTTTCTCTCCCTTTGACTATTCCTCTCTCTGATGAATATCTCTTTTTCCTTTGACAACAATAGATTATAATATCTCCCTTTGAGTCATCTCTCCCTTAGGATACTTCTGATAGATATTTCATATGGATATAATCTCTCCCTTTGACTGCAATGCCAAACTATTTTCTCTTTTATATAATATATTCCTTGAATTTCCTTTCCATTATTAATACAATAACTCTGGTGTTCGGTGTAGAAAAGTACATTTTTGTGTACTGATAAATCTTTGCAGTCCATCTCTTTACGTGTATCAACATGAATGATCTTCTGATTATGTGTAGGCTGATATAGCCTCCTATTTAGCTTAGTGACCAATAGACAAGGTTTAGACCCCTAGTCTCTTTCTCAGGTACTCAAATGTATCTTTAGGAAATGGATTTGTGAATATGTCTGCTAATTGTTCCTTGGATTGAACATATTCTAGTATCACCTCTTTCTCTTTCAATTGTTCTCTTAAGTAATGATACTTGATAGAAATATACTTTGTCTTAGCATGCATGACTGGGTTCTTTGATATGTTTATTGCACTAGTATTATCACAATAGATAATCACTGGTTCAATAATTTTCATATTCATACCTTCCAGTAACTATTTTATCCATGCAATGTTAGAGCAGTTTGTAGTAGTAGTCACATATTCTTCTTCTATAGTAGATTATGAGATGCATCCTTGCTTCTTACTTATCCATGTGACAAGTCTATCACCCATGAAGAATGCTCCTCCTATTGTGCTCTTTCTGTCATCTAAGTTTCCAGCTCAATCAACATCTCTGTAGACTTGAATCTCAAATTTGCCTTCTCTTTTATACCATAATCCATAGTCTTTGGTATTCTTTAGATATCTTAGAATTCTTTTGACATTAGTCATGTGTGATTCCTTGGGATTACCAGAGAATCTTACAACTATTCCAACTGCATGTGCTATATCTGGTCTAGTATGAACAACATACATTAGCTTTCCAATCATAGATCTATATAGGGTCTGATTTACATCTTTTCACTTATCTTCCTTTGTCAGCTTGCATTCGGTTTCCATAGGTGTTCCAACTAGCTTGGAATATTCCATCTTGAATATCTTCAACACTTCCTTGATGTATTTGGATTGTGTGATATAGATGTCTGCATCTTGTTGAAGAATCTATAGACCAAGATATAATTTGAACTCTCCAAACATTGACATCTTTAACTCTTTTCTCATTTCATTAGAAAATGATTTACATAACATATCATTACCACCAAATATGATATCATCAACAAATATTTCAGCAATCATAATATTATCATCACTATCTTCTTTTAAATACAGATTATTGTTTTCAATTGTTCTTACAAATCCAATGCTTATGAGATAGGAGTGAAGTCTTTTATACCATGCTCTAGGTGATTTTTTCAATCCATACAAGGCTTTGTGTAGTCTAAAAACCATGTTTATCTTGTTAGGATCAACAAACCCTTCTGGTTATTCAATGTATACATCTTCTTCTAGTACTCCATTTAGAAATGCAGACTTGACATCCATTTGGTATACCTTAAATCCTTTGTATGCAGCATAAGAAAGTATAATTATTACTCCCTCTAGTCGAGAAACACGTGAAAATTTTTCTCCATAGTCAATACCTTCTTCTTGTGCATACCCCTTGCATACTAACCATGCTTTGTTCCTTGTAACTTCTCCATTCTCATGCATCTTGTTTTTGAATATCCATTTGGTACTGATGACATTTTTGTCATCTGGTCTAGGTACTAGTGTAAATTTTTTGTTCTTCTCAATCTGTTCTATCTCTTCATTCATAGCACTGAACCATTCTTCATTTTCAAGTGCATAATTAACAGATTTAGGCTCAAAATCACAAATTAAACATCTAGTGTTTAGTGACTTACTTATTGTTCTCATTCCATCCTTCTTGTCTCCTATGATCTAGTTTTTTGGATGGTTTCTTCTGACATACTTGGAAAGTATCAATTCACCTCTTTGTTCATCAATTTGATCATCATCTTGACCTTCATTCTGATCTTCATCACTTGGGACATCATCTTGAGCAATTTCCTGATTTTTGTTGTTTGCACCCTGATGTGCAGGTGCATTATTCTGTCACTTGGGAGTGACACACTATTGCTTGGGAAGAGTGTCAGGTTGTTCACTGTAGAAAAACTTGTTGTAGTCTTCTGGTGCTTTTCTAATTTCCTTATCATTTTTCTTAGCAAATTTATCTATTTTGACATTTGCACTTTCAATTATTTTGTTAGAGGACTTGTTAAGACATTTATAAGCCTTGCTTTTGATAGAATACCATAAAAATATTCCTTCTGCACCTTTGGAGTCAAGCTTTCCATTTCTGTCATCTTTCAAAATATAACATTAACTTCCAAAAATCCTGAAGTAACTTGCATTGGGTGTGTATCCATACCATAGCTCATAGGGTGTCTTATTGACATCTTTCTTTAATTGAACTTTATTCAATGTGTAGAAAACAATACTGACAGCTTCTCTCTAGAATGTTTGAGTGATGCCTTTCTCAATCATCAGTGTTCTGGCACATCCAATGATGGATCTGTCCCTTCTTTCAACAATTCCATTTTATTGTGGTGTTCTTGGTTCAAAAACCTGTCTTTGAATTCCATGCTCATTAAAAAAGTTAGTGAATTCATCATAAATAAATTCTCCTCCTCTATCTGATCTTAAGCATTTCAGTTCCTTACCACTTTTTTTCTACAATATTTTTATACCATTTAAACATATTGAATGCTTCTGATTTTTCTTTTAAGAACATAACTGTCATCATTCTAGAATAATCATCAACAAAGAGAATGAAGTATCTATCACCATAGTAACTCTTTGTTCTCATGGATCCACATATATCAGTATGGACTAATTCTAGAATGGCATTAGATGTGTAGGTTTTTCTCTTGAAACTAGACTTTGTCATTTTACCTTTTTGACAATTCTTACACATGACATGGTCGGGTTTTGACATTCTCGGTAAGCCTCTTACTTTCCTTTTATTGCTTATCCTAACCATGTTGTCAAAATTCACATGAAATAACCTTTTATGCCACAAACATATCTCTTCATTTCTATCCATTAAAAAAGTAGTGTTAATATCGTCAAGATAGAATAGGTTACCTTTTGTCTATTCACCAGTTCTGATCAACCTTCCTGATTCATTAAAGATCATTTATTTTTTGTTCTCAAATGCAACTCTATGACCTATGTTATTTAGCTGTGAAACACATAATAGATTATAACTAAGTCTTTTAACCAATATGCATTTTCACATATGATCAATTTATTCAACATTATGGTTCCTTTACCTTCAATGAAACAAGGTGAATCATTACCCATTCTTACCGATCCACCATTATAGTATTCAAAAGTTTCAAACTTTTCCTTATCACCAATCATGTGGTGAGTACAACCACTATCAATAATCCAAACATCATTTTTACTAACCTTAGATATGAGTGCAGTCTCAACATACCTTTTATCTTTGTCTAAATCATCCTTCATAGAAACAAATATCACCTCAATATCTTCATCAGATTTGGTTTCAATATTCTCAGCTTTGTTCTTAGATAGGTAACAAGATTTCTTCCTTTTTTCCTTGTAGTCTTGGTTGTCTCTTCTGTCAGATAATGGTAATTTGGTAATCTCTGTCATCACATCTGTAAAACTTCTTTTCATATGATCTATCACTTTTCTATCTTCTTTGATTTTGTTAGGACATCTAGCAGCAAAGTGTCCAATCTCTTTACAATTAAAACATAACAATGGTGATTTACCTTTGTATCTACCTTTGGCTCTTTTCAATATTCTAGCCATTAGAGCTTCAATATCATAAAGTCCTTTGTCATCACTATCACTTTCAATATCATTCCTCATAGTGTGTTTATGGCTTGAATTACTTAGTTTTAAAGAAGATTTGAGTGCACACTCAATAGATGGTAAGAGACTATTTTCAAAGTTATTCATCTCAAATGAAATAAGTCTACCAACCAAACTATCTAGAGTGACATTATTATTTTCTAATTCTCTCATTTCTTGTATAGAAGGTACTCTTATAGCATAAACATGCAATAAGGTTCTTATGATTTTACTTACCACTATTTCTTCTTCAAGTACACCTTCTCCTTGGATAAAATTGACTACCCCTTTGATTTTGTAGCTATACTAAGTGAATTTTTCTCCTTCTTTCATTCTTAGGTCATCAAACCTTCCTCTTAGGATTTCTGCCTTAGCTCTTAGCACATTTGCATCTCCTCCATGTACTAGCTTTAATTTTTCCCACATTTTCTTTGTAGAGGTGCAAGTTTTGACATCTTCAAATTCAGCCTCGGAGAGTGAGGAAGCAAGTTCTATCATCATAAAATTGTTTTCATGATTTTCTCTCAATTGATCAAGTCTATGAGGTCCTGTAGGGAGCACATATTCAGTATCCAAGTATTGAGTAACATCATTTCCAATACCTGATAGGTGGATTCTTATCCTACTTTTCCATGATGTAAAGTTGTCTTTGTTCAACTTAGGCACATCTCTTTTCTCATCTTGTGATATTTTGCTTAGGTCTTGAAACCTTCCTTTCTCAGAACACAAGCACTGATACCAATTGTTAGAATAAATGAGAGGGGGGGGGGGGGGGGGGGAANGTGAATCAATGACCTCAAAAATTAATCCAAAACTGTATACCACATATATAAACCTCTAGTTACCTTCAGTCCTACAATATGTATGCCTTTAAATAATATTATCAAATAACTACTGCTTGGAGTTCACTGTTTATCCTTATTCTTAAGCTTTACCAATTAGCAATCTAGCCTTTACCAAAATAAAATAAATAACTTGGTGTTTACTAATCATCCTATTTTAGTAATGTGTAAAGAAAACCATTAAAGAAATGACCTATATACACATTTGACATATGGATTTTTAACATGGAAACCTTATTAAGGGAAAAACCACTTGGGACTGGTAACCCAAATTTTTCACTCTTCTGAAGTGAGCTCGATGAAGAGCCAACCTTGTTAAAGGTTACAAACACACTGTTAAGTGCGACCTTGTTAGAGGATTTAAATATAATAGTTTGTCACTTGATATCTTTCATTCACTATTCTATCTTTATGATAAAATTTTTGATACTCCTTGGGATGTATCTCAATATATAAAGGATTGTTAAGTCCCACTTTGTTAAGAGACTTTCTAATACGATGGATAAACTGAATTAGTAAATGATCTATTCATAAATACAACTTAGAATTTCAGATGTTCAGATCTATTGTAATCTCATAATACCTTTCTAATCAATGTTTCCCTTCAATACCTTTCCTCCACTTCTTTATGCTTGGTGATGTTGTTTCTTCTCTGTTGCTTAGTGTCCACAAAAATCTTAGCTTTGTTCTTCATCTTGTTTGACCAGGTCTATATGAAGACTTCTTATCTTCACTAGATTCTCTTCAACATCTTTTTCTCTATTCACCCCTCATTCATAATTAATTATCTTTTCCCTTTTAGAGACATGATTTTACCACTTCTAAGTCCTTGTCTTTCTTGTTCTTGACGTGATCTGGAAATCTCACCATTATTGATTTAAAACATGCTTTAGTTTTATTCTGTAGATTTCTCCTTTATAACTGGAATAAAACTCTTTAAAACTCTAGCTTATCTCTAGATTTTAAATTTTTTATGAAAACAATGTAATCAACTAGTTAAATCTATCTTTAGCTCCTACTAGCTAAGTATTTTGTCATTTCTAAACTTCAGTTCTTATTGGTGTTCAACACCTTGTTTGCTTAGTCTAGACTTTAGTTGTCCTTGGGCATCTCTATCCGTCAGGGTTGTCTATCCGTCAGGGTTGTCTGTCCATCGAGAAAAACTATGAAATTCAGTTCTTCTCGGTAATGCTTTCTCAAGTATCTTTTAGTGTTTGTTGTCACTTGGTGTATACTAAAATTTTATGCATTACTGATAACATAACCTTTATCTCTTTGGTTCTTTGAATTCTTTGAGAATATGTATATGAACAATAATATTATATCAAGTTGACATCAATGAAAATACAATACATTAACTAATTTAATGTCTTGCATTAACTTTCTAGATCTCGGTGATCATCAACTTAACATATTCAAGCATTCAATCAGTTATAGTTCATCATATTTATACACTTGAGCAATACTCCTTCATTTCTCCTCCACCAAAACTAGCCTTGAATTATTGCATACTTCACAGCATGAAAATTGACTATTCTCCTTTTATTTTAATTCAATTCAGGGGGAAGCACCATCTCTTGCAAGTATCCAATGATGTCCTTATACCAATCAGAACAATTCATATCACAAATATAAGGTCGTTGCTCCTCTTCTAGAATATCAATATGATTTGCATCTAAATTTCTTTGAGCCATGAGTTTAGCAAGTCCTAGAACTCTTACCAATTTGGTGATATGAATGTCAATATTAAACTCTTGGATCTTGTTTATCCACCTACATCGCCTCCCTAAGACCTCTTTTTGGACTAAGATATCTTTTACAGAAGCACTTGGCACATAAGAAATTATGGTTGCTCCTACCAAATAACATCTAAATGCTTTAACAACCTTGACCAAATCATAGGCATTTTTCTCCATGTTATCATATTGTAGCTCTGTTGCTTGTAAAGACTTACTAAAAAAAAAAAAAAGGTTGTTCATATCCCTCTGAGTTCTTCTACAATAATACGACAGCAACAATATTATATGAAGCAAAGGAGAAAATTTGAAGTGGCTTTCTATAATCAGGGGTTCTCAAAATAGGAGCATCTTTAATAGCCTACTTGATATCTGAAAAATATTTACATGCTACTTTATTCCATTCCACTTTGGCTCCTTTCTTCATCATCTTTGAGATTGGAAAACTAGTCTTTGCAATGTTTGTAACAAACCTCCTTAAGAAGTTTACTTGTCCAAAGAAGGACTAAATTCCCTTGACATTCTTGGGTTGAGGGACTTTGTCAATTGCACTTACCCTTTCAGGGTCAATTCTAAATCCATCTTCAGAGACAATGTGTCCTAAAAGCTTTCCCTCTATCACCCCAAAAATAGACTTCTTTGAGTTAAAGGAAACACCATATTGTAATGCTATTACAAAGATCTTTTCAAGATGATCACAGTGTTGGTCTTCCTTTGCTGAGTAAGTAGTAAGATCATCTTGATAGATTTCCAAAAAAATGTTTATGAAATCTATAAACGCCACATCCATGGCTCTCTAAAAAGTAGCTCTAGCATTTGTCAAACCAAAAGGCATTCTGACATACACATAATTTCCCCAGGGTGTAGTAAATGTAGTATTAAACTATTCAAATTCCTTGACCTTGACCTGATTATACCCTAAAAAACCATCCAACATGGACATCAATTCAGAACTAGTGACTCTTTGTAACATAGCTTCCATGTTGGGCAATCCATAATTTTCCTTCAAAGAATTAACATTTAATTTTATAAATTCTAAACATATTTTGATGTCTCCATTTTTCTTCCTAAATAGTACCAAGTTAGGTACCCATGTTGAATTCCTTATAGGCTTTATGATTTTAGCATCCCTCATCTTCTTTAGCTCTTCTTGTATCTTGGGTGCTAGGGTGGGATTGGCAGGTCTCAACTTCTTTCTAAAAGGCTTTGAGCCTTCTATTAATGGAATCTCATGTTGGAATAGATCTTCTTTGTATGCTTTCAAATCATCAAAATACCTTGCAAAAACATGTGTATATTTTCTGAGAAGATCCACCAATGAATCTCTAAGCTTGGGGGACAACTTCCTACCAATGTACATCTTTTTAGGAGCTTGATCTGTCCCAAATTTTACCTCCTCCAAGTCCTCACATTTGTTTAGAGTGTTTACAGAGAAAGGCATGTCCTAGTTATCAAAGGCTCTCTCAAGTACAACTAGACCTTTGGGAACCTTATTTGATTTTAGTTGGAGAACCTCCCTGCCAAGAATATTGTCCTTTCCATCTAGGATCCCTAAAAATCCATTAAATTCCATCTCTTTGTTATCAAAGCTAGATTCACAAGATAAGAGTTTTAAAATATCCTTGTCATCATCAAAGACCTTCCAAACTTTAGCATTTTTTGGAATATATAGTCTAGATTGAAACTCTATTTTAGAGATCCTTGCAAAAGTAATGTCTTTGGGACTCAAAGAAATATTAGAGAGCAGGTCTACCATCTTATTCTAACTCCTTTCCATCAAATCAATTCCAAACACATAAAATTTCTCTACTTCATCCCAAATAGAATTTCTATACTATTTTAGCCTCTGATTCCTTGAAGCATACTTGAATCTTGTTTGAGAGATAACCAACTTAGAATCTTCAATAACTCTGATACATCTAATCTTGTGTCTTCAGGCTAACCTTAATCCTATTAGGAAAGCCTCATATTCTACAATTTTATTAGTGTAGGTGAACAATAGAGAAAATGAGAACTTGTATGTCTTACCACTAGGAGCTATTAGTAACACTCTTGCACTAGCTCCTTCTTTCGAGCTCGCACCATCAAAATATATTGTCCATAAGTCACTCTTTTTTGGAAGATTTTATTTCTCCTCTATTAACAAAATGTGTTGGACATCTCTATCAACTTTACTGTCTTGCACTTGAAAGGATCCAATGTCAGTATCCAAGAAATAATTCATTGCTCCATCTTCACTCTCCTCAATCATATGAGGAGTTTTGACTTCTCTAGATACCTTGAAATTTTTACCAGCTATGTCTAATGTTGCAAAGGACATATCACATTGGATACTTCCTCCCATTGAGGCACTCCATTTCCTAGATAGTAACTTCCCATTTTAAGGTGGGATGTCAACTAATAGAACACTCATTGTTAGTACCTTTTATGGAAATGCAACAAGTTTGTAAGGAAAAGCCTTAATAGTACCTATGACAGGTACTTCTCTTGAATCCATTGCTTGACATCTCCCATGAGGAGTATCTACCTACAGTCCCATTGATTTCATTATTTTTGCAGGCATGACTGTATTAGATGCTCCTGAATCAATCATGTAATTTTGAAGCTTCTTTCCATTAATAACTAATGTTAAGAAAAAGGGGTGCACAGGTCCCAAAGGAGGAGTGACATGATTTATATTTAAGAAAATATGAGGGATCTTAGAAACAATATCATCTGACTCTTTTCCCTTGCTATCAAATTTATCCTTACTATTCCCTTTCTTCTTACTCTTTTTTGACTTCAAGGCTCTTGTGGAAGAAATATTATTTATCCATGTCAAAGTTGTCTCCTTATGCTCATGAATTCTCATCATTTCTAAAAATGGAACTTTGACTATAATTTGTGAGAGAAATTGACCCATGTCAACAGGAGTATACTTGATATCAAATATCTTTCTTGATAGTGACAACACTTCTATCCTCACTTTGAGTAGCCAGGCTTGTCTCAAATCATTTAGCATATCTTGGAATAGAAGAAGTGCATATCTCTGGTGTCCTTTCTTTAATCTTATGGACAAGACATGGACTACTTGGTCTATCTTTTATTCTTAATTTTATCTTTTTTCACACCCTCATCAATTTTTTATTTCTCTGATGTTTTCTTAGGGCTTTCTCTCATTTCCTTAACAAACATACCAGCTAGTCTTCCATCTGCATTGCCAACTGTCTTATTCCTCAAATTATAGTTACTTTGTGCTTAAGTAACCAAGTTTTCTGTAATGTGTGCAATCTCTGCATTTGAAGGTCTTCTTACTACAAAAGTCTCTTTTCCCCTTACATTATTGCACATTACATTATCAATTTCTGCTTCCTTTTCATCAGATGAAAGCATGTCTTGATCTTCATCTCGATCATCAAATTCCCCTTCACTTTTTAAATATGCAAAAGTCATTACATTTCCAACATCATCATATAGTTCTTCTTCCTCTTCTCTTTCTTGTTGGGTCTGACTTGGATACATCTTCAAAGCAACAACTCAATTGTTAATATTGTGTTGTGACTGAAAAAATTCACACCAGTAATCCTCATTACACATGTTAGCTGAATTTATTTGAAGAGGATCATGAGTCTTTTCATCAGGCATGTCTTTCTTTTATGGAAGAAAAGGATTCCCATCCTTCCATTGGGTAGTGTATGGGTAATTCTGCATCCTAGGCTACTGAATAAAATTATTATAGGATTGCTTGCTATTGTTTGGAGCCCTAGGATTCTTACTCTCTACTAGCTTTAGGTCTTTTATAAAATTTAAAATTTAGGAGGTGCTTCATATTGACCTCCTCTTTAGGTTTGGCATTTGAAGGTTTATCTGATTCCTTCCTAGCACGCTTCTAATCAACTCTTCTACCCAACTTCTCAGATACCCTCCAATTGGTTTCTATATTGATAACTTCTTTATAAGCTTCTCTTATAGTGCTTGGATTCTTGTCTCTTAGGAGGTATCCCATCTTAGAATCAAATGCATTAAGATAAGTGGCCAAACAAACCTTGTCATCAAGTCTCATAACTTGGAAAAGTTTGTGCATAGCCCTTTGAAACCTTATGTTGAACTCTACAACATCTTCATTATGATTCTTTTTAATATTGTTAAATTCATTCAACATTAATCCCTCATTGGTCTAATCACCATATTGATCCTTAAAGAAATCAATTAATTCATCCATTGACCCTACAAAATTATAGGGTAACCCTCTGAACTAGTCCCTAGGATCGTCTACTAAGGACTAAATAAAAAGTTTCATTAATACATCCTCATGCATAATTTTGTAATCATCCATCATGTCAGTAAATTTTTTCAAATGTTCTTCACATGTGATTACATTATTCCCAGCAAATATCAGAAATTTATCTCTAATGACACTTGGAACTTCATTAGGATAACCATGAATGTTATGAAACAAAAATTCCTTGTACCTTTTTGCATGAGTGGGTCTTCCTTGAAATGTAGAGTTAACTTGAGAAGAAGATGCCTTAGCATTTGATGTTGTAGCTCCTTCAATATCAATTTGAATAGCCCTTGTTTTCTTTCTAAGATAATCAATCTTCTTCTTCATCTCCAAAGTAGCAGCCTCCAATTTTGCATTCTCAAGTTCTTTAGCTATAATATCCTTTTCAACTCTAGCTCTTTCAAAATCAACATCCAATTTAGACACCTGATCTACTGGGACCTTGAGACTCTTAGGCTCATTTATTATAACCCCTACCATTCCTTTCTTTCCCTTATCTTTAGGGCCTTGATAACCAACTACTTGATGAATGACAACTTCCTCCTCTCTAAAATTTTTAGGTTCATAGAGGTAACTCATTGCTTCCAGATTCATCACTTGCCTCCTTAACTGATCATTTATAATCATTTTTTTTCTTACTTCATCTTCCTTTTCTTTCTCTCTTTGTTGTCTGAGGGAAAAATATCTTTGGATTACTTTCCTCATATCAATAGCCTCTTCATCAAGATCCTCTAAATTTGGGAGGGTGGTTTCAGATTCCTCCTCCTCTCTTTTATCAAGAGAGCTATGATCTTTATATGAATCTACTCCCAAGTATGCAACCTCTTCATATTCAGATGCATTGCCTTCTTGGCTACATTGGATTGGTCTTTCTTCTCTAATGTTCTCCTCTTGTCTTTCATTTTGAGGGAATCTTCTATTATCTTTTCCTCTTCTTGGATGATCAATATTATATGTAGTTGGGATATCATCCCCCAATCTACCTTTAGCATGTCTCTTTGACCAAGACCTAGTATTTCTATAACTCATATTGGAAAGTGTGTGAGAAAATGATATTAATACTGATGTAGGAGCATCTTGGGTCCTTTGAAATCCTGCTCAACCAAATAGATGTTTTCTTTTGTTCATTAGCTTGTTTAGAGGCTGCTCAGAGAAGTAATATGTTCCTCAGGCTCTGTCACTTGATTATGCTTGTTTCAGGTTGGTCTCTATTTATCGGGTTCTTTCACTCAGGCATGCTTATTCATTTTCTATTGCTTGGGTTTCTATCACTTGGTCATGCTTTTTTTGAGTTCATTTATTTTGATGCTCAGGTTTTGTTTTCTATTTCTTAGGGTGTTCTTTTCCTGAGTCACTTTGTTGCTCAGCCAACCTTTACCTGAGATGTTTATTTTGGAGTTGGATATGGTGGCCTACTTCTTCACTTAATTTCCATGGATTAATTAATATGGGGTCTCTCATTGGGATATGTGTAAACCTAAATCTAGGTCTCTCTTATGGATTTGAGCGCCGACCTCTCTTGTATATATTTGTTTCTATGTTCTTAGTTTTAGGCAAAAAATTTTAGAAGAGGGATTTGATATCAGATTGTAATAGAGGACTATTTGTTGAGATGTTGTAAGGAAAATCTGTGACCTTGCATGTATGAAGATCAAATTGTAATTCACTAAATGTATATGGCCAAAACTGGGAAGGCCTTATAGCCTAGCATGTAATGAGTTTGATCAATTAAATAAAAAGATCTCTGATGTTTATTCCCTCACCATATTGTTGTTTCTTCCACATTGTGTCTACAAGTTGGTTTGGTAGTTGGGAGAGCCTTTGGCTCCATCTGCTATACTCTCCTTACGTCAGGTTGTATCGGAGAATTGGTGAGATCTAAGTTCCTTCTTGTAAACCCTAACCCTATTTGGTATTATTGTGGGGTAGAAGAGTGTCATTTGACCTACAATTGTAGAAGGATTCAACATGGTTCATCGGAGAGGAAATGAAGATCCAGTTCTAGCTGATATGCTTAGATAGATGGATGCTAGATTCAAAGCTATTGAGACAACCCAGTGCAGAGGAAGACATATTGATGATGTTAGTGATGATGAATTGGAAGAGGTTCAAGGTGAAGCTGCACCTACACCTATGATGAATCAAGAAGAGGAAATATTATTGCGAGCTTTGAAAAGTTTGAAGTCTACACCTCAGTTTAATCCTCCTAAGTATAGTTGAAATTTAGATTCTGATGAATTGATAGACTGGATAAATGAGATTGAAAAGTATTTTGAATATGAGAATGTATGAAAATATAAGATGGTGAAGATTGTGTTGGTTTTATTTTTGGTTTCGAAACTTGCTAGTAAATTTTTGGTTTGCAGTGTTTATTATTGCCTGAAAATGATAAAATCTTGTCTAATACTTTTGAAATCGCTTTGCAAATAATGATTTTCAAACCTAGAAATTTAAGAAGTGTGAAAACCTATGTCCTAGGTTAGTTTTCATGTATATTCAAGAAAAACCCTAAATATTCTTGGCTATGTTCTATTTTGAAGTTACTTTATTGAGTAACTTAATTCTTTTATCCCATGTGTTTATTTTCATGTTCAACAATGGTCGCGAAGTCTCTTTAAGCACGAAGAATATTCCATTTCCTTTTGAGACTTGGAAAAATTGTTTGGTCACATTACTGAAAAGAGAAAAGAATATTCCCTCAGTGTTAAGGAGATTTCACATGGACTATTGATAGAGATCTTGATCTTACACTGTGTGGAAAGTCTTAGAAAGAACCCAAAGTTAATGAAATCCTTTAGCGACTTTGAGATCACTCAATTGTGCAGTCTCTAAAACAAATTAGAGTTAAGTATGGGTGGAAGTTATCATGTAGTCGCATGATTGTAATAGAAAATGAGGGTTAAGTTAAAAGCTGTGAGATAAAGTGATTACTGTCTGATTCAGATTGATCCTATGGCCAGTCTGAAGTCACTGATGAAATTCAAAAAGTCAAGGAGGTTTCAGCAATTCAGCAGTGGTGATTAAGATTGAGACACGTGTCCAAGTTATGCAAAGATCCCATGGTAGTCACGTAGTATCGAAAGTGAAAGAATATGCTTCATTAGAATGGGAGATTCAACATTGAAAATTGATCCTTAGATTGATCCAATGGTAGTCGAGAGGTCTCCACATAAATTGGTGAGTTAAGAAATCTTTCTACGACTTTGAAATCCTTTGGTCGCGAAGTCTCATAAAGTTCACCACAGTTAAGACATGGTTATCATATATCATCAGTCGTGGGATCTCATAATATATCAATGGTTAAGTTAAAGTTCATGAGACTTAGTGAAAGCTGTCAGATTCAAAGAAAAGAAATCTAGTGGACAACATTTAATGGCAGAATGAAAGAACAGATGAGTGAAAGGTATTGAGACTTAACGTAGACCGTCTGATCAAAATAAAATCTAAAGGTGGTCACAAAGTCTCATAAGAGTTTACAAAAGTACATAAAGATTATGAGATTAAATGTTGATGGTCAATTTAAAAGAAGATGTAACGGCTCACACTTAATCTCTAAAAGGAACCATAGTTAAGGAAATCTTTCAGCGACTTCGGTTTCATACAGTCACCCAAGTCTCTAAACAGAATCATGGTCGAGTTAGAGTTAAGTTCAAGTGGAAAAGTTTAAATAAATGAATCTGGATCATAGCCTGAGTAAAGATTAGATGGCTGGTGTTAAGTAGCTAAAATAAGTTGAAAATTCAGAAATTCTTTAGCGATCAAGAGACAAGCATAATATTGAGACACGTGTTTAAGTTATACATAGATCCTACGGTTGTCACATAATCTCTGAGGAAAATCAAGGTTAAGTAATTTATTGGATGACAAAGAGACAAGATATGGTCGTGAAGTCTCATAAAAAATTAGGGTTTAAGTTGAAGATTATGAGATTTAGTGACAACCGTCAGATTAAGTCTGATCTAACATTGGTCTTGTAGTCTCTAAGAAAATTCACAAAAGGCCAAATCTTTTAGCAACTTCAATTTCAATCAGTCGCGTAGTCTCTTAAAGGAAAATGGGTTAAGTGAGATAAAGATGTGGAAAATTTGAAGTGATCTTGAACGTTGCTAGAGAAGAAAATCTTGTGGTGTGTGTTAAGTCTCACAATGAAACCTGAGTTAAGGTTATCTCTTAGCAACAAGGAGACAAGTCAGTCACATTGTCACCAAAGAAACAGGAATAAAAGCAAGGTAAAGATGTAAGGTTTTCTTCCATGCTAGTGGTACCCTAAATTTTGATAATTTAGAAGTCCCAATCCATTATCAAGAAGCATGTTTCTTCATAAAAAAAAATCAAAGGAAGGAAGCTTTATGACACAAATAAATAGAACTAACTAATCGAAGTCTTCAGAAAATGTTGGAATTTAGACCTGCTACAAAGATGATTTCGACAGAGGATAAAGATGGTCTAATTTTAAAAATCTAAAAAAGACCCAGTTCGTGAAATCAAATTTTCTATCTCTAGAAAAAATATTATCTTTTCACAAGGTGTTTTGGATTTTTGACCAAAGCCAAATCTGAAAGTTAGGTAGTTATTTTTTAGTTAGTTTATTGTTTTTTCAAAATAATTTGTAATAAGAGTTGT
>MU225972.1:709276-748541 GCA_018584345.1 Thuja plicata | reverse complement strand
AGATGGGGGGGGGGGGGGTGAATCAGTTATCAACAACTTTATATCCTTTGCACTTATTAATCTAGATTGATATAAATCAAATACACATTAAGATAACACATTACACAACACATCAATTTGGTTACGGGGAAACCAAATGGTAAAAACCATGATGGGAATTAGTACACACAAATAACTATACTATTTGTAGTAATCCATGTTAAAAGATCTTTCAACCTTGTTAGGAGTTGTTCATTACAATGTAGTAGTATAGTGACCTAGTTAAGGGTCTGACCCTATTAGGAGTCTTTTAAAATAACCTTGTTAGGGGTGGTGGACTCACTATCCAAGTGGTGAAGGCTACAACCTTCTGGTTATTTGATACACACTGTATCAACAAGGTGAACTGCTATTTGTGACACTGCTTGTCTGATTAGTTCCTTTTGTGTGCTAATGCTTTAACCTCTTGTAAAGAACTACAACAATCTTCTCTGTGTTCTGAAAGATTCTACTTCAATATCTATGTTATCAACATATGATAAATATAGCTCTACTGCTTTTTCACTCTGCTCTTCTTTTCTTATCTCTAGCTTTCGCAACTCTTCTTATCACAAATGACCTTCTATAAGTATATACACCAAGTATGAGATCATGGGACCTGTAGGAAAACTCTTCTTAATATCCTTGTCGGCTCTCCTAAGCGTGCAAGCATAATTACAACCGCACAAGTATAAACTGAATAGATGCATCGCTTCACTAAGTCGGCTTCACCAATTTAACCATAACTTTGCAATCTTCTTAAAATACGTTTGGCACCTTTAGATTAATATCAAAAACTCATAACTCATCATGAATATACACATGCATATCCTAAAGATAGGCACAAATCAATAAAGATGTTACATACGTCAGCCTTAAACCGTTATTCCTCCAGAACTATAACTGTCAATAACTGAATTACATATCTTTACTGAAACATCATATCTGGGTTTGCATGTATGAACATAGCATAATAAAAATTTCAACAACATGTATATATCCATGCAAGTCTTCATGTCATCATATGGATAATTACATATAGAAGTGTTGTTGTGTATTATATGTTGTCATCAATCACAAGCATATAATCAGTCAACTGTTCAGAATCAAAACTCCAACATTTGTCCTCTACAAAGAGGTCATGACTCTAATCTCTATGCACTCTAGTTTTGCATAAGTGAACATATTGAATATACTTTTCTATTTTAAAAGATGAGTTGGCAAAGAAATACTAGATCCTATTTCAAATCTAATCCTGAGAAGGTATTGGAGAAGAGCTCCATACACCTGGAAGGAGGCAATGGTCCAAGAGAGGTGGATCTAAACATGATTCCCCAAGTACCTCTAAGGGGAGAATGGAAACCCCTATTCCAAAAAGAAGGTTTTCTTCATCTGAAAGTGTAGAACCCATAGGGCTAGTTGATTTTCATAGAGCTAATGCAAAATTTCATCCTTTCAGAGATGGGGAAACTACTGATGTAGGTTTTTCCCTACAGAAGAATATCTAGCTGCACCAGAAGAAAATTCTACTACTAAGAGAACCTCTTATGATTCTGATAAGTTAAGAGATGAGGTTCTGGCTTTGAGAAGAAAGAAAAAGGAGAAATAAATAGAGATATAAAATGCAAGGAAGAGGCGTGAGCAAGAGCTATATGAATTATTGGTAGAGAGAAGAACTCGTAGTAGAAACAAGAATAAATGACCTCAAGGATAAGATCCTAAGTGGAAAGGTTGAAGACCTAGATATTGACTTGTTTGGTGATCTTGATGCGTTGAGAAAGAAAGCTGCAAATAAGAAACCAATCTCTGGTAGAGATGAGTTTGAAAAATAATGACCTATCATCAGACAATTGCATCCATATGAGATTGAGTAGAATGCAAAACTCAAGATAGTCAGTAAAGATGTCCCCAACAAGGTTAAGAAAAAGGCTGTTGGACTTAGTATAAATGAGCCTAAGAAAAACATGACTAACCCTGCAGGAATACCTCAAGTTGATCTAGACCTTGGACAAGCCAGAAAGGCCACAAAGGATTCAGCCAAACAACTAGAAAAGTTGGAATTAGAGGTTGCTACAACTGATATGAGGATGAAAATGTCTCTCTTACATGCTACTACTAACACTATTGTGACTAGTTTTATGCCTATCAATCATGGGATTCAACAACAAAATCATTTTGTTGGCCCTAGTCCAAACAATCAAGGTGTTGGTCCTGAAACTCAAACTTCTAGCCCAAGTGTGGTTGCTCAACCTACTGGCCCTGATCCAAGCACTCAAGTCTCTAACCTAAAGCAAAGTGTTCCCCCACCTATTCAAAATAAAAAAAAGGAACAATTGGACCAAGTGGTAACAATGTGCTAGGAAATTTCCAAAGGAGACCTGTTCACATGGATATATATAGAGCCATTTTCTTTGATGACATTCCTGATCACCCAAATGTGATCCCTAATGGGGTAATAGACAAAATCCCTAAATTTATAGGAAATAATGTCATAACTTGTGATGAACACTTGAAATATTTCAGTAATAAGATAACTAACTTTGAAATTGAAAATGAAGATTTCATCATGAAGCTTTTTGTTCCGTCTTTGGAAAAAGATGCTAGGGATTGGTTTAGAAATCTACCTAATGATAGCTTTGCATCTTGGGATGAATTTATAAAATCTTTTAGGAAATAATACAGAGAATATGTGAACTTTGGTTATATGCTAAATGAATTCAATAATATCAATAAATTCCCTAATGAGAGTCTAGAATAATTTAACAATAGATTCCAAAAGGCCATGAATAAATTATTCCAAGTGTTGAGGTTAGATGAAGAAGCCTGTCTGAAAAATTATTTCAATGTTGTTGATGGTAAGATGTCTTACTTGCTTAGAGATGCATAAAAAATAGCTATTGATATTGAAAGAAATAGGAGGGCATTAGGAAAAATGGGAAAAAGGGATGATAATAAGCTTTGGAAAGAAAAGGGACTAGCAAGCAAACCTTTCAAAGAAGATGACACAGTTGATAAATTAGTGTGTGTAGTAAAAGATCTTGCTGCTAAAATGGACACAAATGATAGGGGAGGTTACTGTGATAAAAAATATGCAAACCAAAGATTTGATAGGCAGCCTAACTTGAGGGATTACACATACACAACAAACTGGAATAATGGTAAGCCTATCTTTGAAGATCGAGAAAACCAAAAAGTCAAGGAAATCCATGATCCCCTGAAAAGGAATAGTACAAATTATGTTGAAAACACTCCTTGGTGTGATTCTTGTAACATGCCACATTCCTTATATCAATGTGTGGTAGCTCATGCCTTATCTAAACAAATGGATGAAAGGGATGAACAAACAAGTGTAGGACAAGAAGCCCTACCATTAACATGTTTATAGTGAAAAGAAATTATCCATGGTCTTCAAATAAAGATGAGCCTTTTGAGGATATGCCTGTTACAAGGGGGAATTACTTAGATTATCAACAATATTTAGTTCCTAATCCAAATTATGAGGCTAATATTATGTCACAATCAACTATAAATGCAGTAGGAAATGACAAGTCACATTCTCATTTTAAAGTTCCTACTGATGAAGAAAAAATATCCTTGACAACTACAGGCATAAATCAAGCCAGGATGCATACAATTTGAGAAATAGGAGAGTGGAGCCTACTCAAGGTAAACTTGCCCCTACATACACCATAAAAAACTCCCCTCAAGATGCTATAGATTCTCCTATCAAGGGAAGCAAAGATAAGAAATTTGTAAGAAAAGAAGAACCTTCTTCTGATTAGAAGGAAAAAGAGAAAAATAGAAGAGCAAGTGGCCAATGATAAAGCTAAAAAAAGTAAGAAGATAGGTGATGCATCCTCTGAATTTCTCATGTTTGATATGAAACATGCTTTGACTCAAATGAAAGTTTCAGTACCATTAATGGAGATGCTAAAATAAAAGAGCATAAAGAAGCTGCATTAGCAATTTTGAAAGAAATAGATGATCTCCCTGTGTCAAACCAGAAAAAATATCCCTAACTTCTAATTATGATAAAAAGGAATTTCCATCAGACAAGGGAAAGGAAAAAAGAAAAGAAATTTCTACTATCTGCATTGGCAATGTAATTACTCAAGAACCACTTTCTGTGGACCCATTTTATGTCACTTTGGTTTTAAATAATTTCTTGGTGAAGAATTGCATGATAGATTCTGGTGCTGTAGTAAGTGTAATGTCATATCATGTCATGAAAGAATTGGGCCTTCAAGTCACCGCCCATACTAGAAGTTTTTGTGCGATGGATAATAGGCAGGTTCCTCTGATAGGAACATTGAAAGATGTTGAAGTGAAAATCATTGCTTTTCGGGAAGCTACTTACAAGATGGACATAGTTGTTGTAGATACCAAGCCCCATTATGGTATGCTTCTCTCAATACATTGGGCAACATAAATGGGTGGAAGACTGCAATTAGACTTATCCTATGCAACAATTCCTATAAATGGTAGTGAGGTCAAGATGTATAGAGAATCTTGTTCACTTGTCATGGTGGAGATGGTTATGCCTAACCAATTGAATTTTTGTATTGACATTGACATGGAAATTTTTTTTGTGAAAGAGATCAAGCCACAATTAAGAAATACTAATCCAATTGTTGATGAGTTGTTGTTGCAATAAGATGGACTGTGGAAAATGTACTTTGATGGAAGATTCTCCAAGAAAGTTTCAGGAGCAGGAGTCTTATTCATTTCCCCATCAGGTATTACTTTTAAATATTCTTTCATGTTAGCCTTTCATTGTACAAATAACATAGCTGAGTATGAGGCCCTAATATTGGGAATATATATTGCCATTAAACATGGTATCAAATGTATGAAAATTCATGGAGATTCCCAATTGATCATATCTCAGATAAGGGCACAGTATGCTACTAAAGATGATAGACTAAAATTGTACAAATATGTAGTCTGGGATAGGTTAGAATTATTTGATGCTTTTAAAATCCTTTGGGTAGAAAGATCAAATAACATAATGGTAGACTTTATTGTAAATGTTTCCCTAAAAAACAATGATGTTACCCTTAATGGCATATCTGTGGTAGAAGTGAAAAATAGACCAGCAGTCCCTGATAATATCCATAACTGGCAAGTGTTTGAGGATGATGATGACATTATTATATTTATCTAATGTATAGATCAATATGATGGTTAGAAAATTGACTGTGAATCTCCACTATCAGTTGTGGATGGTAGGGAATATATTTTTGATCAAGAAGTTATTCAGCTAGCTACTAATGATATTCCCAAAGGATTAGTTGAATTGGAGGGCATGTTTTGTATAAATGATAATTATATGTCCTAGAAATCCAAAGCAAAGGTAGGATATTAGGAAGAAATAAATCCAGGATCTGAGACATCTCCTCAGTTGGTCTATATTGGTAAAAACATGGATAGGAATGTGAGATTGAATCTGATAAGGTAGCTGAAAACTATAAACATATTTTTACCTAGTCTTATGAGGATTTGAAATCCTATAGAAAAGACTTGTTTCAACATGATATCTCAATTAAAGAAGATGTGAGACCATTCAGGAAAAAATAAAGACCTATCAACCAACTATTGGATACTAAAATGTAGATGGAATTGATGAAGTTAAGGGATGTAGGCATAATTCAGCCTATCAGACATTCATCATGGGTTTCTAATTTGGTCCCTATGAGAAAGAAGAAATGGGACATAAGATTATGTGTTGAATTTAGAAACCTGAATGTATCCTCACTGAAAGACAACTATGGATTACCTAATATGGAGGCTATGTTACACAAGGTCACTAGATGTGATCTATTGTCTATGATGGATGGGTTCTTAGGGTACAATCAGGTGCTGGTCAAAGAATTTGAACAATTCAAGACAACATTTACCACTCCTTGGGGTACTTATGTGTATGCTCACATGCCTTTTAGTTTAAAAATGCTATTGTAACTTTTTAGAGAGCCATGGATGTAGCCTTTAAGTATCTCAGAGATGTTCTTAGGGTAGTTTTCCAGGATGATTTGACAACCTTTTCAAAGAAAGAAGAAGACCACTATAACCACTTGGAGAAGATCATGATTAAAGCATTATAATATAGGGTGTCATTGAACCCAAAGAAATGCCATTTTTCTATCACTGAAGGAAAACTCTTAGGTTACATAGTGTCAAAGGAAGGAGTAAGAATAGACCTAGAAAGAGTTGAGGCTATTTAGAAAGTACTTAATCCTAAGAATTTAAAAGGTATACAATCATTTCTAGGACAAATAAATTTTTTCATGAGATTTATTGCAAATTTTGCAGAACTAGTCAAGCCCATAATCAAGCTGTTGAAAAAGGATGTGAAATTTGAATGGGATCAAGAGGCACAATCAACTTTTGAGAAGATAAAACAAGTCATACAAGAAGCCCCTATCTTAGTATCTCCTAATTATGCCAAACCTTTCTCTTTATTCACATTTTCTTCTTTTTATACTATTGCTGCAGTCCTATTGCAGAAAGATGATGAGGGATTTGAACATCCCATAGCATTTTTTAGCAAATCTTTACAATCAGCTGAGTTGAGTTATCAGTTGATAGAAAAGAAGGCTTATGCCTTAGTAAAATTAGCCAAGGATTTCAGGCCTTATCTTGCATGTGCAAAAGTAAATACATGTATTCCTCATGCTGATGTAAAAGACATTTTTGTCCAAAATGAGGTAACAGGAATGAGATGTAAGTGGATAAAAAAAGTTCAAGAATTTGATTTGGAAATTCATATTACAAAGCTAGTGAGGGAACTAGGCTTGGAAAAATTGATGACAGAAGAAAATTTGGACTTAGTTCAAGTAAACAGTGTTGCTACCTGTCAAAAATTTTGTTACAAGTATTGAAATACAGCCATGGTATACTGACATTGTTTATTTTCTTAAAAATGCTAGTTGCCCAGTAAGTTTAAATGTTAACCAAAGGAGAAGCCTAAGGTTACAGGCTCATAAATATATTCTTTTCCATGGTGATTTATATTGGAAAAATGGGGATGGGATATTGTTGTTCTGTCTTGATAAAGGACAATCTGAAGAGATTTTTTAAAAAATGCATGTTGGAATCTGTGGAGGACATTACTCTGCTAGATCAACATCCCACAAAATTTTAAGGGAAGGATATTATTGGTCTTATCTATTTCAAGATAATCATTCCTTTGTCAGAAAGTGTGAACCCTTCCAAAGATTCTCCACCAAGATGAAGTTTTTTAGGAGCTTTATTATTGAATCCCATAGCTGCAAAAGCCCCTTTTGCCATGTTGGGAATGGATTCTATTGGATAATTTTCTAAAAAATCAAGTGGGAGGCATAGTTGGATTCTACTGGTGACTGACTATTTTACCAAATGGGTGGAGGCAATTCCAACTAAAAGGGATACAAGTACATTTTTCATTGATTTTTTGATGAACAATGTGATCACTATATTTGGTGTTCCAATCAAGATAGTAATGGATAATTCCATATGTTTTAGATCTGAAGAGTTTGTTGATTTATGTTCTGATATGGGAATTGTCATTTTTTACTCACCCCCTTACTATCCATGAGCTAATGGGAAAGCAAAACCAAGTAACAAAAGTATTCTACAAATTTTGAAGAAGACCCTAGAGAGTAACAAGAGAGCATGGCATGCAAAGTTAAAACTTGCCTTATGGGCAGATAGAATTACTATCAAGAAAGCCACAGGAAAATATCCTTTTGAACTCATTGATGAACTATAACTAATTAAATGTTTGAAGATATTAAGTTGATGATCACCAAGATACAGAAAGTTAATGCAAGACATTAAATTAGTTAATGTATTATATTGTCATTGATGTCAACTTGATATTTAATATGTATGGTCATGTACCTACTGCTAAAGACTTCAAGGAACCAATGAATCAAAGGCTATGCTATTAGTAATGCATAAAAGTCAAGTTTTCACAAAGTGACTGTATACACCGATAGAGTGCACACTGACAGACAGAGTAAACAAATGAGCTCAAAGTCATAGTGTTACCTGATGATAAAAAGCATAGCATTGTCGATGAGCAAAGTCACAGTGTTACCCGATGAGAAAAATTATAGTGTAACTCGAAGGAAAGAATTATAGTGTTACCTGATAGACAGAGATCTTGAAGACAACTGAAGTCTCACTGATAGAACAGTCAGTTATCACTGATGACTAACTGAAGTATTGACTGACATAATAGAGAGTTTAGAAATGACAATGCTTAGGTGTCAAGAGCTAAATATAGACTTAACTGGTACTTATCATTGTTTTAATCGACAAGATAAAGCTGAAGATAATTAAAGAATTTAAAGCTACTTAGTCCAGTTGGAAATAATATCTCTATGAGATAAATCAGGAGCTTTGCTTTAAATCTAATTGGGAAGAATTGTGGATCATGCCAAGATCAAGAAAGCCAAGAAATGGTGAAATCATGTCTATGTAAGAGACAAGCTTATTCAATGTGAATTAGGGGAGTGACAAGAGAATAGATGCTACAGAGATTCTAAAGGAGAAGAAAGTCTTCATTCAGACCTGATCAATCAAGGTAAGGAAAGAGATAAATTCTACAGACACCGATGAACAATGATACAACATCATAGAGAAAAATAGCGTGGAGAAAAGGTATTGAATTGATAACATTGATAAGAAAGGTAATGCACTTACAAAAGATCTAAAAATCTACAATTCAAGTTGTATATGTGAACAGATCAATTTATTTTTTCAATTTAACCATTGAAGCATCAAGTCTCTTAACCAAGCAGGACTTAAAAGTCTTTTCTAATTGAGATACATCCAAGGAGTATCAAAAATTTTGATCATACAAAGTAGCATTGGATATGCCCGATACCTATTGACAGGACAAGTGAGTGTTTGATCAAGGATGGTAGCATTAGATGCCAGATACTAATTGAAAAAATATTCATTTAAATCCTCTAAAAAGGTCACACCTAACAGTGTGTTTGTAACCTTAATAGGGTTGGCTCTTCACCAAGCTCACTTCAAAAGAGAGAAAATTTGGGTTACTAGTGCTAGTGTTTTTTTCCCTTAATAGGGTTTCCACGTTAAAAATCCATGTGTTAATGTGTCTATGAGTCATTACTTTACTGTTTTTCATTTCACATAAGTAAATCTGGATTGATTGGTATACACTAGCTATTTACTGTATTTCGGTAAATAGAAAGACTGATTATCAGTAAACATACATTAGAAGGTTTTTACAAAGCATTCTGACAAGTAGTAATTTGATATAAGTATTTCAAGGAAATCATCTTGTAGGACTTAATACAACTAGAGGCTTATAAATGTGGTAATAATTTTTTGGATTGATTTAAGGATTAATTTTTGAGGCCACTGATTCACCCCCCCCCTCTTAGTTATTCTAACAATTGGTATCAGAGCTTGTGTGCTTAGAAAGGGAGTTTAACAACTCAAGCTAAAGATCAGAAGATGAATAGATGAGATGTTCCCAAATTGAACAAAGACAACTTTGCTTCATGGCAAAGTAGGATAAGACTCCACTTATTAGGTATTAGAAATGATGTTACTCAATACTTAGATAATGAATATGTGTTACCCACAGGAGCACTCACAGTTGAACAAATGAGAGAGAAGCATGAGCACAACTGCATGATAATAGAGCTTTATTCCTCACTCTCTAATGCTAAATTTTAAGATGTCAAAGCATGCACAACTGTAAAGAATATGTGGGATAAACTGAAGCTTGTACATGGTGGTGATAAAAATGTTCTGAGAGCCAAGGCAGAAATCCTTAGAGGAAAGTTTGATGATATCAAAATGAAAGAAGGTGAAAACATCATGTAGTACAACACAAGAAACAAAGAGGTAGCCAATGCTATCTGAATATTTGGAGGTGTACTAGAAGAAGAGACAGTGGTGAGTAAAATTCTAAGAACCCTACTGCCTACTTATGATATTAGAGTATCTACCATACAAGAAATGAGAGCAGTAAAAAATAACAATGATACTCTAGATAGTTTGATTGGAAGACTGATTTCATTTGAGATGAATAACTTTGATAATAGTTTCTTACCAAACATAGAGTCTGCATTCAAATCTTCTTTGAGAATAAGTAAATCAAGTCATAAACACACTATGAGAAAAGATAGTGATATTGAAAGTGAAGAAGAAGATCTTGATGAAATTAAAGCACTTATGGCTAGAAGAATGCAGAGAGGAAAAGGTAAATACAAAGGTAAATTACCACTTGTATGTTTTAATTGTATATAAATTGGACACTTGGTTGCAAGATGTCCTAACAGGAGAAAATATGATAGATAATTTGAAAAGAAGTGTGATAGAGGTAATAACCAAGATTTCAAAAGAAACCAACAATCAGAAAGAAGAGATACCTGAGACTACAAGGAAAAAGGAAAGAAGGTCAGTTACCTAGATACATGCAAAGATGAATATATTGACACCGAATCTCATGAAGACATCGAGATGGTGTTTGTGGCAGTAAAAGATGATTCAGTTGAAGATGAAGAAAGGTATGTAGAAGCTGCACTCATATCTAAAGTTAGTAAAAATGATGTCTGGATCATAGATAGTGGTTGCACTCACCATATGACTGGTGAAAAACAAAATTTTGAGACTTTTGAATACTATAATGGTGTTTCAATAAGAATGGGTAATGATACACCTTGTCCAGTTGAAGATAAATGAACTATAATGTTGAATAACTTGATAAAATGTGAAAATGCTTATTGGGTGAAAGGATTGAATTATAATCTATTAAGTGTTTCTCAGCTGAATAGTTCAGGTCACAAAGTAGCATTTGAAAATAAGAAGGAAAAGATCTTCAATAAATCAAGAAAGTTGATTGGTACCGGTGAGCTAACAAAAGGTAACTTATTCTATCTGAATGATACTGACACCACTTGCTTAATGGCTAGAAATGAAGACATATGGTTGTGGCATAAAATATTGTGTCATGTAAACTTTGAAAACATGATAAAGATAAGTAGAAAGAAAAATGTAAGAGGCTTATCGATGATGACTAAGCCCAACAATATTATGTGCAAAAATTATCAAAAAGGTAAGATGACAAAGTCTAGTTTCAAAAGAAAAACCCATACATCTGATGCCATTCTAGAATTAGTCCAAAGAAATTCAAGATGTTTAAATGGTACAAAGCAATGGTAGAAAAAAAAATTGGTAAATAATTGAATTGATTAAGATCAGATAGAGGAGGGGAATTTATTTCAGATGAATGCACTAAATTTTGCAATGAGCATGGAATCAAAAGACAGGTCACCGAGAACACCACAACAAAATGGAAGTGCTGAAAGACATTGATGATAGAGAAAGGCATCACCGAAATCTTCTAGAGGGAAGTTGTTAGTACTGGTGTTTATACATTGACCATAGTACAATTGAAGAAAAACACCAAGAAGACACCCTATGAGTTATGGTATGGTTACACACCCAATGAAAGTTACTTCAAAATCTTTGGTAGTCAATTTTATATCTTAAAAGATGATAGAAATGGAAATCTTGACTCCAAAAGTGATGGAGGTATCTTTCTAGGGTATTCCACCAATAGCAAGGCTTATAAATGTCTCAATAAAGCCTCTAACAAAATTGTTGAAAGTGTAAATGTAAAGATAGATGAATTTGTAGAGAAGAATGAAAAGGAAAGCACAAAAGAACCAAAGGACTACAATAGGTTTGTTTACAATGAAGAACCTAACACTCTACCTGACCAACAATGTATAACTCCCAAGCAACAAAATATTGCACCCGAGCATCAGGCTACAAATACCAAAAATCAGGATATCGCTCAAGATGATGTACCAAGCGATGGAGATCAAAATGAAGGAAAAAATGACGATAAAGATGATAGAAAAAGAATTGAACCTATAATTTCAGAATATGTCAGAAGGAACCATCCACAAAACCAGATCATTGGAGACAAGAAGGCTGGTATGAGAACCAGAAGTAAGTCTCTAAACACAAGATGTCTGATTTGTGATTTTGACCCAAAATCTATCAATGCTGCACTTGATATTGAAGAATGGATTAGTGCTATGAATGAATAAATTGAGCAGATGGAGAAAAAAAAGACATGGACACTTGTACCAAGACCAAATGACAAGAATGTCATCGGTACAAAATGAATATTAAAAAATAAGCTAAATGAGAATGAAGAAGTCACCAGAAAAAAAGCAAGACTAGTATGCAAGGGGTACGCACAAGAAGAAGGGATTGACTATGGAGAAATGTTTGCACCCATTGCTAGGCTAGAAGGAGTGATAATATTACTTTCTTATTCTACATTTAAAGGTTTCAAGGTATACCAAATGGATGTCAAGTCTGCATTCCTAAATGGAATACTAGAGGAAGAGGTATATATTGAGCAACCAGAAGGGTTTGTTAATCCATACAAGAGGAACATAGTATGTAGACTACAAAAAACCTTGGATGTATTGAAACAAGCACCAAGAGCCTGGTATGAAATAATTCATTCCTATCTAATAAGTATTGGATTTGTGAGAACTAGTGAAACCAATAATCTTTATTTAAAGGAAGATACTGATACTACCATTTTAATTGCTGAAATATTTGTTGATGACATCATATTTGTAGGTAATGATATGCTATGCAAATCATTTGCAAATGAAATTAGCAAAGAGTTTGATATGTCTATGTTTGGAGAGATCAAGTTCTTTGTTGGCCTATAGATCATGCACCAAGATGTAGGCATTTTCATTACACAATACAAATACATCAAGGAAGTGCTGAAAATATTCAACATGGAAGATTCCAAGCCAATTTGAACACCAATGGAAATAGGATGTAAGCTGACAAAGGAGGACAAGTCATCTGAGGTAAATCATACTTTGTACAAATCAATGATTGGCAAACTTATGTATATTGTACATACTAGACCAAATATTGCATATGCAGTAGGAATAGCTACTAGATTTTCTGCTAATCCCAGGGAATCACATATGACTATTGTGAAAAGACTCCTAAGATATCTGAATAATATCAAGGACTATCGCTTATGGTATAAAAGAGAAGGAAAATTTGAACTTAAGGTCTTTACTGGCACTGATTGGGTTGGAAACATTGATGAACGAAAGAGCACAAATGAAGGAGCATTCTTTATGGGTGAAAGACTTGTCACATGGATCAATAAGAAGAAATGATGCATCTCTCATTCTACTGAAGAAGTAGAGTATGTTGCTGCTGCTGCAAACTGTTCAAATATTGCATGGATCAAATAGTTACTGGAAGGTATGCATATGAAAATTCTTGAACCAGTAATTATATATTGTGATAAACATTTCCAAGAATCAAGTCATGCATGCTAAGACAAAGCATATTTCTATCAAGTATCATTATTTGGGAGAACAAGTTCAAGCAAAGGAGGTGATACTTGAGTATGTGAAATCAAAGGAACAATTAGCTAATATCTTCACTAAGCCACTGCCCAAGGATACATTTGGATACTTGAGAAAGAGACTAGGGGTCAGACCCTTGTCTACTGGTCACTAAGATGAATAGAAGGCTGCATCAACATACATATTACTAGAATATCATTCATGTTGATGTAAGCAAATAGATGGACTTCAAATATACATCTATACACAGCAAGGTATTTATCTACTCCAAGCACTAGAGATGTTGTATTGCTGATGGATTGGGAAATTCAAGGAGTATATTATGGATAGAAAGGATTGTTTGACATTACTGTCAAATAATTTTTTGGCATTATTTTCAAAGGGAGAGATTATATCCATTATCATATTATCCAAAGGAAAAGATGTATCACATTAGGGAGAGATTATATCCATTATCACATTATCCAAAGGGAGAGATGTAACCAGGAAGGGAGAGTACATATAAAGGGAGAGATTGCTAAAAAGAGAGAAAAGAGACATCAAAAGAAAAGAACAATCAAAGGGAGAGAGTTTGACACAAGAAGAGAACACATCACATCAAAAGAAGAAATATTCTACATCTATCTAGTGAAGGGATTGAAGACAGAAAGAGAGCTGCAAGAATCAAATCTTAGCTATGTGAGCTTACCGAGGACCAGATATTTAAAATAGTTATAGTACATAAGATTGGTAGTTTGATGAACTTCAACTGTTATATTTCATATTGTATTAGTGATAATATAGTGTGATAATGTATTGTGTTTCCATCAATGCCAAAATGAGATATTGATAAACTATAACTGATTAAATGTTTGAATATGTTAAGTTGATGATCACCAAGACATAGAAAGTTAATGCAAGACATTAAATTAGTTAATGTATTTTATTGTCATTGATGTCAACTTGATATAATCTATATGGTCATGTACATACTACTAAAGACTTCAAGGAACCAATGAATGAAAGGCTATGCTATCAATAATGAATAAAAGTCAAGTATTCACAAAGTGACTGTATACACCGATGGAGTGCACATCGACAGACAAAGTAAACCAATGAGAGAAAAGTCATAGTGTTACCCAATGAGAAAAAGCATAGTATTACCAACAAGAAAATTCACAATGTTACCCGACAAGAAAAAGCACAGTGTAACCCGACGGACACAATTAGAGTGTTTCCTGATGGATGGAGATCCCAAAGACAACTGAAGTCTCACTGATGGAATAGTCAGTTATCACCAATGCCTAATTTAAGTATTGACCGACAGAACAGAGAGTTTAGAAACAAAAAAATGCTTAGCTGTCAAGAGATAAATATAGAATCAACTGGTACTTATCATTGTTTTAATCAACAAGATAAAGTCAAAGATAAGTAAAGGATTTAAAGCTACTTAGTCCAGATGGCAAGAAGATCTCTATGAGATAAATTAGGAGCTTTTCTTTAAATCTAATTGGTGAGAATTATGGATCACACCAAGATCAAGAAAGCCAAGAAACGGTGAAATCATGTCTATATAAGAGACAAGCTAATTCAATGTGAATTAGGGGAGTGACAAGAGAATATATGTTGAAGAGATTCTAAAGTAGAAGAAATTCTTCATTCATACCTGATCAATCAAGCTGAGGAAACAAAAAATTCTGCAGACACTGATGAATAGTGATACAACATCACAGAGTAGAAAAGTGTGGAGAAAAGGTATTGAATTGATAACATTGATCAGAAAGGTAATGCACTTACAATAGATCTAAAAATCTGCAATTCAAGTTGTATATGTGAACAGATCAATTTACTGTTTCAATTTAACCATTGAAGCATCAATTCTCTTAACCGCGCAGGACTTAGAAGTCTTTTCTAATTGAGATACATCCCAAGGAGTATCAAAAATTTTGATCATACAAAGTAGCATTGGATATGCCCGATACCTATTGATAGGCCAAGTGAGTGTTTGATCAAGGATGATAGCATTAGATGCCAAATACTAAGTGACAAACTATTCATTTAAATCCTCTAACAAGGTCACACCTAACAGTGTATTTTTAACCTTTAACAGGGTTGACTATTCACCGAGCTCACTTCAGAAGAGTGAAAATTTGGGTTACTGGTACTAGTGGTTTTTTTTCCATTAACAAGGTTTCGACGTTAAAAATCCATGTGTTAATGTGTCTATGAGTCATTACTTTATTATTTTGCATTTCACATAAGTAAATCTAGATTGATCGGTATACACTAGTTATTTACTATATTTCTGTAAATAGAAAGACTGCTTATCGGTAAACATACAGTAGAAGGTTTTTACAAAGCATTCTGAAAAGTATTAATTTGATATAAGTATTTCAAGGCAATCATCTTGTAGGAATAAATATAACTAGAGGCTTATAAATGTGGTAATAAGTTTTTGGGTTGATTTAAGGATTAATTTTTGAGGCCACTGATTCACCTACCCTCTTAGTTATTTGAACACTTGTATATGGTGTTCAGTAAAGAATGCTTGTTAATAATTTACTTCCAATTTATAAGTTCATTCAGGATGAAGAGATTGAGGTTTCTGAACCTATGCAAGAGAGAATGGTGCAGCTAGTAGAATTGGATGAAGTGAGGAGAGATAGTTAGAGGGAGAATATCAAACTACAACAGAGGATGAAATACCCTTTTGACAAAAGGGCCAATGAAAGAAAATTTCAGCCTGGTGACTTGGTATTGCAATGGAATACCAGGGCTGAAGACAAAGGCAAACATAAGAAATTTCAATCATTATGGTTAGGGCCTTTTGTTATTTGTCAAATTTTTGGAAATGATTCATATCTCCTCAAAAATATAAATGATGAAGAACAGGAGTTGCCAGTGCATGGATAATTCCTGAAATTTTTATTTTCTATGCATAGTACTTGTATCTTATGTAAGCTATGTTTCCTTTTTTCGTATGTTTCTTTCCCAATTGTGTGTTTGTTTTAAGCAATAGGTTAGTGCAGTTATGGTCTTCTTTCCCAAAGATATGTTATTCTTGCTGTAAACTTGCATTTAAGCATCCTTAGAGAGATCTACTGTTGGTTGTATTTCTAGTTTTGAAACTTGCTAGTAAATTTCTGGTTTGTAGTGGTTATTTTTTCCTAAAAATGATAAAATCTTGTCTAATACTATCGAAATCCCTTTGAAAATAATGATTTCCGAGCCTAGAAATTCAAGAAGTGTGAAAAACCTTGTCCTAGGTCATTTTTCATGTATATTCAAGAAAAAAATTAAATGTTCTTGGCTATGTTCTATTTTGAAATTTCTTCATCGAGTGAATTAAGTCTTTTATCCCATGTGTTTATTTTCATGTTTAACGGTTGTCACAAAGTCTCTTTAAGCATGAATAATATTCCATTTCCTTTCGAGACTTGGAAAAATGCTTTGGTCATGTTACCGCAAAGAGAAAAGAATATGCCATAAGTATTAAGGAGATTTCACATGGACCATTGGTAGAGATCTTGATCTTGCGGTGTGTGAAAAGTCTCAGAAAGAACCTAGAGTCAATGAAATCCTTTGGCAACTTTGAGATCACTCAGTTGTGTAGTCTCTAAAACAAATCAGAGTTAAGTATGGGTGGCATTTATCATGCAGTCGTGTGATTGCGATATAAAATGAGAGTTAAGTTAAAAGCTACAAGATAAAGAAATTACCATCCGATTTAGATTTATCCTATGGCTAGCATGAAGTCAATGATGAAAGTCAAAAATTCAAAGAGGTTTCAGTGATTTAGCGGTGGTGATTAAGATTGAGACACGTGTCCAAGTTATGCAAAGATCCCATGGTAGTCTCTTAGTATCAAAAGGGAAAGAATATGATTCATCAGAATGGGAGATTTAATGCTGATAGTTGATCCTTAGATTGATCCAATGGTAGTCGGGAGGTCTCCACATAAATGGGTGAGTTAATAAATCTTTCTATGACTTTGAAATCCTTTAGTCGTGAAGTCTCGCACAGCTCACCACAATTAAGACATGGTTATCATATATCATCAGTCGCGAGATCTCATAATATATCAATGGTTAAGTTAAAGATCATGAGACTTAGTGATAGCCATCAAATTCAAAGAGAAGAAATCCAGTGGATAGCATTTAATTGCAGAAAGAAAGAACAGATGAGTGAAAGGTATCGAGACTTAACGCAGACCGTCGGATCAAAAGTAAATCTAAAGGTGTTTGTGAAGTCTCAGAGTTTTCAAAAGTACATAAATATTGTGAGATTAAAAACAGATGGTCGATTTAAAAAAAGATCAAGCGGCTCACGCTTAATCTCTAAAAGGAACCACAGTTAAGGAAATCTTTTAGCAACTTCAGTTTCATACAGTCACCAAGTCTCTAAACAGTATCATGGTTGCATCAGAGTTAAGTTTGAGTGGTAAAGTTTAAATAAATGAATCTGGATCGTAGCTTGAGTTAAGATCAGACAGTTGGCATCAAGTCACAGAAAGAAGTTAAAAAGTCACAAATTCTTTAGCGATCAAGAGACAAGCATAAGATTGAGACACGTGTTTAAGTTTTGCAAAGATCCTATGGTTGTCATGTAATCTTTGAGGAAAATCAAGGATAAGAAATTTATTGGGTGACAAAGAGACATGCTATGGTCACAAAGTCTCATAATAAATTAGGGTTTAAGTTGAAGATTATGAGACTTAGTGACAACCATCAAATTAAGTCTGATCTAATGCTAGTCGCGTAGTCTCTAAGAAAATTCACAAAATGCCAAATCTTTTAGCAACATCAATTTCCTATAGTCATGTAGTCTGTTAAAGGAAAATGGGTTAAGTGAGATAAAAACATAGAAAATTTGAAGTGATCTTCATCATTGATGGAGAAGTAGATCTCGTGGTGTGCATTAATTCTCACAATGAAACCCGAGTTAAGGTTAACTCTCAGTGACAAGGAGACAATTCAGTTGCGTGGTCGCCAAAGAAACTGGAATAAAAGCAAGGTAAAGATGTAAGGTTTTATTCTGCTCCATGATGTATATTGGATAGCCAATGAAAATAAAAGGGTTATGACAGCGTGTTTTAAAGTATGTTGAGTTTTTATAATTCAAGCCAATCAAATTTGATGATTTATTAAAAATTGACCACCTTTCAACCTCAGATGCGACAACTATGTAAAAAATTGATTTGAATGCACGCATGAGTAATGGCAGAAGTGACTAACTGGAAATTTCATGATTTCAAATAAAATGGTGCATAGATTGTTGGAAGTACAATATTGGGAAAGCAAGATACTGAGAGGGGGGGTTGAATCAGATCTTAAAAATTAATCACTTAAAGCAAATTGATCCACATTCATACATATATGAATTTATCCTAACATCAGATAGAATCCACAACATGAAAAATATAACCCATAACACAAAATTTTGGTAACCCAGAAACCCAAATAGGTAAAACGTGGGGATGACACCCACAAAATATTCACTACTATAGAAATAAAGTGTGCCTGTTAGGGCTACAAGAGTTTGATTACAAAATTCAATCTACCTAGTTAAAGGTCTGTTTGATTAAGAACTAAAGATCATTACAATATACCTTGTGAAAGTATTTTAACTTACACTAAAGTAAGCACTTGGCTAAGAGATTTGAAGTAGGTCTGTTAGAACCACTTTGTTAAGAGATTTCACCTAATACACTTGTTATAATGTTTCAAGTAGTGATCCTTTGTTATGCACTCATATGTTGATGATAGATCTTCTCTTTCCAATACCTTCAGTGATCTCACAATCTGATATGTCTTTACTCTGCTATTCACTGCTCTTTCATTCTGCTTGATCTAGGATTCTTCTCAAAATAACTCACTATTCATCTCTCATGAACACACAACCCTTCTCTCTCTGTATATCTATTATAATAATAGGGTTAGAAGCAATCTTATATGTATTTACGGATCTGTTGGTGAGATCTAGATCAACGATCAAGATCTAATATTTATGCCTCTAAGGCCTTCCAATTTTCTAATTGGCTCCATGCCATTCATAGGATAAAACAATTAAATGCGTAAATAAATCTATAGATAAATATTAAATGCATACATATGTCATCCCAAAGCTTATAAAAGTTGTCCTAAACATTTTACCTCAAAGTTTGAATCAATCCTAACATGTATGCAAAAACTATTCTGCTTGGCACTTAACATCTCTATCGCTCAGCACTTAAGTATTCTACTCAGCTCGGCATGATGTAACTTGGCAACCTGTATTCCTGCTCGACAATGTTGCTCGGCCTTGAATATTTTTAGCTCGGCCATAGTGATAACCAACTAAAACTGCCTAAGTAAATGACTAAGTGTAGGTCACTAATCATCAACAAAACTTAGGGATTAACAATCTCCCCCTTTGATATTAGTGGCACAAACACACTTATCATTTTGATTCATTCCATCGAAAATGTTGCCTAAGTACACAATGTACTCCCCCTAGGAATGTACTCCATACTATATACAAAAAGTTACATAGTATACATGCCTTAAAAAAAATATTTACAATTATACCTATACTGCTCCTCTTACGTTGTATCCTTGTCAGATTTCCCCTTGTTTTTGTCTCTGATTATAGGTGGGGTTAAGCTGTACTTATCCAAAAACTATTTATGAAGTTGTAAGGTGGATGCAAATGTAGTTCCCAACTATCCTTAACAAACTTCATAACCTCTAATTTGACTTCTAGCTCGGCAACTAGACTTACTAAACTTTCTACAGTAGAGAGATCTACATTTCTCTTAACCAATTCTTTTGCAGCTGAAATTTCTCTCTGAATTACCTCTAGATGAGGTATCAGGTTGGTCTAAATAGTAATCAATTTGGCCCTTATCTACCCATCTTTAGCCATGAGCTCAACTATTCTCCTTTGTGCATTATTCAATCTATTAAAATGTAAGGAGCTAGTGCTAGCATCCATACTCAGTGAACTCCCAATTTAATTCAAGTCTAATTGAAATTTCTCTATAGCCTATAAATTATCCTTTGTGAATAATTCAACATCACATAACTTCTTATACACATAATAAGCATTAGTTGCAACTTCCTCCAAAATTTCTACAAGAGAATAAAGTTCAAATTTATTTGTCATAATCTCTCCTAAGATTTTTTCCAGTTCTTTATTCTCAAATATCCTCTCAGACCATTGCAATAACTTCTCATTAGCTTCAATGTTGTCATCATTCACTTTCTACACAATATGAACTAACTCTTCAAGAATAGGATCTTGAGGATTTTCACCTTCCATGTCAAAATATTTTACAAATATATCTTTTATGTCATGTAACACCTACTTTTTCTTCTGCTCTCTTTTCATTTCTTCCTACCTTTTCTTCCTCTTGACTAATTCTTGAAGAGTCTCAATCTATTCATAAGATAAAACATTGGGATCCCATGGTGGAATCACAATCACTTCATCTAATGTGACATCAAGAATCAGAGACTTCTTCTTCATAACTTTCCTCCTCTTAAATTTAGGTGAGCTACTGTTTGGCTTCATTTCTACAATACCTTTTCCTATTTTAGTAGTAATCACCATTGCATCTTTCAATTCAGTCAAAATTTCCTGTTGATCAGGAATACCTTTTGTTTTAGGTCCAGTGGGAGTGGATGATGCAGAGTGTGGTAAATCAACCAACACTTGCACTACCTCTTGTTCCTTAGGCTCATTGTTAGTATCCCTCATCTCCTCTCCACTAAAACTATTTTCACAACCTCTAAAATAGGTGAATTTTGTATATTTACCTCTTGTTCATCTGTCTTCTCCTTCTCTGCTTCCTTTTGTTCAACTTTATCTTCAGGTTTCTCTATACTCTTCTCTCCTTCAGCCTTAATAGCCTTAATAGGTGATTCCCTACTTGTATCTCTCATTTTATCCTGACCCTCAGCATCCAAATTACTAGAGTCATCAATTATGATGTCAATTGGACTATTTTTTGTCAGATCAACAGTGTTTACTGTATCTGTTTGTTCTTTTGGTTCTGCTCCAGTCTTGTCAAGCTCAGTAGAAATTTGTTCTTTTGTTTTCTATAGTGCAGGGGTGGTTTCCACTTCTTTATCCTTCTGCCCAGATGTCCTTTCATCAGTTTTATCCTTTTATGGAGCTATCAATCCAAAGATTTCCTTCCATATCATTGTACTTTTCTGTACTATACTTTCAATATCTTTTTTCAAAATAGCATATCCTCTGAGTTTAGGTTGAAATTTATTCTTGTATTCCTCAATAAATTTAGCTCTGTGTTTCTTAGTCAGCTCAGGGATAACCTTAGCTAATGTACCTTCTCTAATCTGTCTCTCAGTAGTAAGTGCAAATTCTCATTTGCTAGATAGAAACTCATATAGTTCACTCGGCACATTGTTTCCTATCTATACAGGAGTTAACTTGAAATTTCTCATCATATCTAGTAGAGCTTCCTGAACTTTATGCTTATCCTCTACCTTCAATTTCTCATACTTGATAAACTTACATCCAGATAACCTTGCATAATTCCTTAAATTCTCACATACCTCATTAATATCAGTGCATCTTTTGAATGGTGCTTTTGGTATGTTGCTGGGTTCATCAATTATAGTCTTTTCTTCATCACTTTCTGGATCCAAATGCAATTTCCTTTTTGGTCTCTTTACTTGTAGGCTCGGAAAAACCTTTGTTGCAAGTATAGTCTTTGATCTAGAACTACTCTCTCCAACCTTCTTTTCATATACTTTTGTTTGCACTACTGGAGATGTGGCAGCAGATGCCCTTGTCCTTGTATGATTGGCAATGGGAGGGGTAACTTTAGGTTTTTCTTAGCTTGGCTTAGTTACCTTGGCTACTGCTGGTTTCTTTCCTTTTACTTTAATAGATATCTCTTCCTCAGATTCACTTATTCTTTCTTATTCTTCTTTAGATATATCTTCTCCTTGTCTAGTAGATATGCCTAAAGGTGCATCCTTTAGCTCCTCATCACTCGGCAATCCAACCATTTTCTTTAGATTATTCATAATCTTTTTCCTCTTTCTCTCCATGGTTCCTACCTTTAGATTCATAGATATCTTTGCCTTAGCTTCATCATAATTTCCAAATCTCTTTCCTTTTATATCAATATCCTCTGCTAGGAGTGTTGTGATAGCTGCTGATGTTTCATCAATGTTAACTTCATAGGGAAATGGCTCCAGCCATGATACCCTAGGTGTCACAGCCTGAATGTAAGTGTAATATGTGTCAACTAGAAAACATATCTCCTCATAGTGCTTTTCCACAAGTGAACTAGGAATTCTAGATCTCAACCTCATTCTCTTTTTGAATTCCACAAAGTAGTTTCCCATAATACTATTGAAATTATTGCCTAATTGTTGAATACATTAACTAATCTACACAGTAATAGGTCTATCCTTCTTCAAAACTATATTTCCCAGTGTAGGAAATGACTTTTGTACATATAAGAATATGAAAAATAGTAAAGAACCAAACTTACATGATGAGCTCTTATCTTTTCTGATCGATAGTAGGTTCTTAGCTAGTTGTGTCAACTGCAGCTCGGCAAGGTCATAGGTGTGATTCTTCTTAACTATCTTCCATGCTTAGTCCACAGCTATGCAAGGAACACTATCCAGTAAGATTGACTGATAGAAATTATGTACAATCACTCTCACTCCAAAGTCAAGTTCTAAATCTTCAATTGTAGAGATAGTCATACCTCTGTTATTCCAGATAGATCATGTGTTAGCTGCTATTTCTTCTTTACTTTGATCTCTCATCATTCATTTTCTGCTGACAACAGGATATCTAGTTATTCAGTGAATAATGTCTTTAGTGATCCTAACTGGTCCATTGTATAGCCACATATACATATTATGAACTCAACTTAGAACAACCTTGATCCATTCATCCTTGAAGTCTAGTAGAAAATCTAGGGCATGAGTTAACCCTTTATCGGCCAAATGTTTGAATTCTTCCTTCAAAACTCAATTATCGCACAACTTGTTGTAGGATTTCCTCAATTGACTATCACCTACTTCACCAATCTTAATCATGTAACAAGATCTAACATCGTGGATCATAAATACCTTTGGTGGAATAGATGAGAGGCCTCTGTTTAGATCACCTAAAATTTTTCTTTCAGGAACGGCTTGAAAGTTAGGAGTTGCACATGCATCACTTCTCACCAGCTTAATTTTCTTTAGGTCCTTCTCCATACCTTTGACTAGTGCGGAAGAACTTGCAGCCATAATCTCTAAAATTAGGGTTCAAAAATGAAGAACAGAGTACCTTGGTAAGTAGAACTTCACACTGTTCACCTTAGGGTTTTTGACGGTATGCTGGCGAGATCTTCGATACAAATTTTGCTAAGATCAATTCTCCAACTTCTTCAATCGCTCTGTGAATATTGAAAATTGCAAGGTAAAAATGAAGAATAAACTATTCGTCCTTATATAGACTTGAAAGGTCAAGGTAGGTAAGCAATAAATGTTTTTCCCATTAGGTTAGTGCAAACCACCTATTATTGGCCGACTAATGCAACTTGCATACCACTCAGCTTACCATACTCGGCCATAACAAAACTTACTCGGCCAACCAACTCAGCACCTATAGTGCAGTTAACTCTTCTCGGCATTTTTCAAAAAACATGTCCTGGTGCATCTCAACATATGAAAATATGGACTTTGGCACATTTAAATATTAGGAACTGATGTAAGATTTGAAATTTAAATGTAGTTCCTTACATACCTCTCTTGCTTAGTTAGAGATGATGTGATCACCTGATCCACTAGATTGAGTGACCTTAGCTTTAGTAATTTTACTGTTGCTCAGCTCTATTTTCCTTACCCATGTCTGGTTCATCTGTGCTCTTATTTTCTCAACAGTAGGAGTAGGTACTCTTATCCTACACTCTCTCTTAGTGTGACCAATCTTCAAAAAACAAAAGAAAACTAGGCTTCCATTCATCCAACTCTTAGATTTTCCTCTGAAATGTGTCTTTAAGAAATCTTCAGGTGCTTGTCCATATTCTTCATAGTAATGACAACTCTACCTTGTATTATAATCCCAATTGTAAGTGTTGCCTTTCCTAGGTGCTTTTGTTTGTGTCTTAGATGTCCATTGTTTTTTAGCATTGGATCTACAATCTTGTGCTTTATGACCATATTTCTGACACTTGTAACAATAACCATTGAATCTTGGTTTGGGAGGTGCGTCACTTGCTTAAGCCCAACATTCATGTGCTTTATGTCCAAAATTCTTGCAATTAAAATAGTAACCATTGAACTTAGGTTTAGGATTGGACTTACCTTTCTTGCTTCGGCAAATGTTTGTTGTATGACCTAGTTTTCCACACTGGTGGCAAATAGGTTTGTTGTTCTTTGTCTTTGCATTCCTCCTTTCACCATTCTTAGATGATTCTCCTTTCTCAGTAGATGTCTTTGGTTCAGTGTGACCTAATCTAGAAGAATCATTTTTTCTTCTTGATGCTTCCATCAGATTCTCAAAGTGAGTCAAAGCTTCATTAGGTTTATTCAACCTTTCATCTAGTTCCTTCTCAGATCTCAAATCATATTTCAATTGAGTGTTCTTAGATCTTAGATTCATCATTTCCATATCTTTCCTACTAATCTCCTAATTTGCAAGTTGCAGTTGATTTTCCATGTCAATTTGATTAATTGTCATCATTTGCACATCATGTGTCTTTTCATCAAGTCTGACAGTTATCACTCTTTTATCTTCTTCTACCATTTCTTTGTCATCTTCAACTTTCTTCTTTTGTTCCACTACTTCACATAGTCTTACTGTCTGCATTTCTTGTTCTCTTTTCAAGTTCCTAACTTCTTCACATAGTACATTGTTCTTTTCCAGTAGATCTACAATTTCTGCATCGCTCTCAGTAGAATCTCCATTCTCAAATAGATTTTCAGTGTCATCTTCCTAATAATGAGTATCATTCATTTGTTTGGCCAAATCTCTCCTAGCTGTCAATGATTTCTTCAATTCCTATCTTGCTATCTCAAGATGATGTAATGCTAGATGAATCTCGATCTTTTGATTCTCAATGACTTAACCCAACTTGTAAACCTCCATCTCAAGATCTATACTTACAAGCTGATTAAAAGCGTTTATAGGAGAACTGTGCTTTGATACCAATTGTTGGAAGTACAATATTGGGAAAGAAAGATAGTAATAGGGGGGTGAATCATATCTTAAAACTTAATCACTTAAAGAAAATTGATCCACATTCATAAATATATGAATTTATCCTAACATCAAATAACATCCATAGCACGAAACACATAACCCATAACACAAAATTTTGATAACCCAGAAACCCAAATAGGTAAAATCAGGGTGGGGATGACACCCACAAAATCTTCACTACTACAAAAATAAAGTGTGCCTGTTAGGGCTACAAGAGTTTGATTACAAAATGCAATCTACCTGGTTAAAGGTCTATTCGGTTAAGAACTAAAGATCATTACAATCCACCTTGTGAAAGGATTTCAACTTACAGTAAAGTAAGCACTCAACTAAGAGATTTAAAGTAGGTCTGTTAGAACCACTCTATTAAGAGATTTCACCTGATACACCTATTAGAATGTTTCAATTAGTGATCCTTCATTATGAACTCAGATGATGATGACAGATCTTCTCTTTCCAATACCTTATGTGATCTCATAATCTGATATGTCTTTACTCTACTATTCGCTACTCTGTCATTCTGCTTGATCTAGGATTCTTCTCAAAATAACTCACTATTCATCTCTCATGAACACACAACCCTTCTCTCTCTATATATCTCTCATAATAATAGGGTTAGAAGAAATCTTATATGTCTTTACAGATTTGTTGGCGAGATCTAGATCAAAGATCAAGATCTAATATTTATGCCTCCAAGGCATTCCAATTTTCTGATTGGCTCCATGCCATGCATAGGATAAAATGATTAAATGGGTAAATAACTCCATAGATAAATATTAAATGTGTACATATGTTAGCCCAAAGCTCATACAAGTCATCCTAAATATTTTACCTCAAAGTTTGAATCAATCCTGACATGTATGCAAAAATAGTTCTACTCAACACTTAACATCTCTATCGCTCAGCACTTAAGTATTCTACTCAACTCGGCATGATGTAACTTAGCAACCTATATTCCTACTTGGCAATGTTTCTCAGCCTTGAATAGTTTTAGCTTGGCCATAGTGATAACCAAATAAAACTGCCTAAGTAAATGACTAAGTGTAGGTCACTAATAATCAACAAAACTTAGGGATTAACAATCTCCCCCTTTGATATTAGTGGCAAAAACACACTTATCATTTCGATTCATTCCATCCAAAATGCTTCCTAAGTACACAATGTACCCCCCCTAGGAATGTACTCCATACTATATACAAAAAGTTACATAGTATACATGCCTTAAGAAAAATATTTTCAATTATACCTGTACTGCTCCTCTTATGATGTATATTGGATAGCCAATGAAAATAAAAGGGTTATGACAGCTTGTTTTAAATTATGTTGAGTTTTTATAATTCAAGCCAATCAAATTTGATGATTTATTCAAAATTGACCACCTGTCAACCTCAGATGCCACGACTAGGTAAAAAATTGATTTGAATGCACGCAAGAGTAATGGAGGAAGTGACTAACTAGAATTTTAATGATTTCAAATAAAATGGTGTATTTATTTCCCTTGAATAAGTAAGTGTTTCTGTGTTCATCTCAGATTACCAAGATTTCAGAATCCAGAGTAAAGAGTCACATATTTTTCATAAGTCCTCCGGAAAAGAGAATTGTGTGAATTTCAGAAGCAAATTGTAGTCAAAAGCTTATCTTTTAGAAAAATAGAGTTTTTTTAGTCAGAATTTAGAAAATAGAGAATATGAGCAGGTCTGTTATGAGTGGGAATTTGACCAGTGGGGAAAATAAGGAAGACAAGGAGGATCAGAAAGGAAAAATAAAATTTTCGAAGGAATTAATGACTTTATAGCCTGGTTCCAGCCAAAACAAAAAGGTGAGTGACGATTTCCTCGGTGAGGATATGTCATTTATTAGAGATGCTAAGACTCTTGGTTCGTCTGGTTATTAAATTTTCAATTATTTCTACAATAATAGTGAACAATCTGCTCCCATTTCAAACCTGTGGATTTCTGGGCTAGCCAATTTGGTAGTACTAGATGTGTTTATAGATGTGGATTTGATACTCGAGTTGGCTAGTAGATATGATGCCCTATCCAAAACCATCAAGAAATATGATGGGATTGCCTTGGTTACCCTAGATAGATCATCCTTCATGAAGGATTTTAATTTGTACTACCCTTGCTCAATAGAGATTAACTTGAAAGCATTAGAGGCCAGATATGTTAGAGAGTCATTTTTTGTGTCTTGACTAATTCAGGGTCATGTACCAAAAAGGATGAATAATTACATAGAATCCATGCTAGGTACTTCACCTTATTTCTACAAAGATCTCAATTTATATATGAAGTACATTTTATATGCATTGTGTAGAGTGTTAGAAGAGGATGGGGGTGCTGAGAGAATAGGTTCAGACATTCTGATGATGATCCTGGACTTGCAAAGTCCACATGTAGGCACAAACTATGACTAAATCTAGTATGTTATAGATGCAATGCACCAAGGGTTTATGGATATTCAGAAGAAGGAAAAAGTTCCTAAATTCATGCATTACTCTTTGTTAATGTATCTAATTTTGTATTACAATTTCCCTATCATGGATGTGAACAATTTTAGACCTAAAAGATTCCACCAAGGTCAGAACAACCCTGTACAATTTTGGTTAAAAATATTGAATTATACAGCAAGGGAGAATGAATTTTGCGCGTACCAAATTGGGATGGTGTATCCACTTCTCAAGTGTTTAGGAGTCAACATGACTAGGTTGCCAACCAAAGTATTGTAGTTGCTGAGGCCTTGTCAGTTTGTAGATAAGTGGCTAGAGGAACATAATTGGGGGGATTTTTATTATGAAAGGAATTTTACTCTGATAAGAGTTTATGGGTGCACTCACCCACCACATATTCTTCCATTCCAAGTGCCACCAAGGATAGCTGTTATGGAATTCATCTAGCAGTTGATGTTAACAAATAAGGAGCACGTGGCTTTGTATAGAAAAGGTACTTTCAATCCCCGACAATTCAAAGTTTACAAATTTACAATTGGTAAGAGGGCTTTGAATTTAGATAACAGTTGGTTAGGTCATTATAGGATGAATGTATCCCTGTATAGGTACATTGACACAAAAGGCTTTATTATGAGTGTGAAGAAGCATCTGACACCAACTATTCCCAACACAAAATAACATGAACATTGCATGGAAGAGGATCTTATAAGAAATTTGTTGGATGATGAAGAGATCACTAAAAGAGTAGACATGTTCAATGAATTGATGGATTTGGAAAGATAGGTCAAGAGGAAAGGGATTCCCTTTAGAGGTTACTTACCTGATGTTCCATACTTGTAAAGGCTAGACAAGATGATAGAATCATATCACACATTGTGTTAAAAAATTGAGGACCTGATTGAAGACAAAGATAGAGGGCACAAGAAGCATTCTTCATGAGAATATGAAGATGACAGTAATGAAGAGTATTTAGTTCCTATCCCACCCCCCATGAATCAACCAAATATCACAGAACAAGCTACAAAATAAAATGTAGTGGTTGATCTTACAAAAGAACCTGATACTGAAGTTACAAATGAGCCCCCATTCAAAAAATATAAAGTACAATTAGGGGAGCAATTTTATGTTAGAAGACAAGGAAAGAAAAAGTATCAAATAGTTTCTCTGACCATTGGTGATAGACTCTATGACCATCAGTTAAGGAAAAATATTAGAGAGGGAAAAAGGTCACAAAGGATGATAAAGATGAAATATAATTGCCTCTTCAATTATGCCAAGATGAAAGATTGTTGCATCAAGAGCAATTCTTAAGTGATGAAAACTTTATAAAAATAGAGGAGTTAAAAAAATTTCTAATTTGGAACAAACAACAACAAGTTGCATCAAAACTACAAATTATTGATAGTAATCAACCATCAAACAAGGTCTTGCAAGCCTTACAAGATTATGATCCAGAGACAAAGGACATCACACCTGAAGAGGCTAGAAAACTGGTTAAGGCCAGTGGCATGTTGCTAGTACCAGGCTGGGATCTTGCATTAGCCTTCATTATTGACCAAATAAAAGACAACCTACTATTAATTTGTCATCCAAAACATGGGTTGGTGATATGATCATGGGATTTGGATACAATCCAAAATCAAAAGTTTTGGCAATGTGGAGTTTAGCTCCAAAGAATCAAAAGCCTTCCCTGATTAATATACAAGAAAAGATGGATGGTGACAAGATTATCTGGTCCATTCAAAATATAGGAGATTTAGAAATATCTCAGGTTCTTACTCATTTTGCCTAGCTAAATCAAGCTAAAGTTGAACAAATGTCACATAGGTATGAGAAATTTTTCAATGAATCAAGTGCCATAGAAAAACATAGGGATTTGGGCCAGATAAAGATCAATGCACTAGAAAAACTTGTGGCTGACTTGAGTCAAAAGTTGCAAGAAATGCCTGAAGTAGTTCTTCCTTCACCCAAATAGGTTTTAGATGGAGAAGCTCAAACTAAGGAAACATGGGATGTTACAGGAAGAAAATAAGCAACCCCAGAACATAATAAGGTTATTTTGGAAGCCCTGGTGCATATTTTGCAACATAGGATTAGTGTCCTAAAGGACAACATTGACTTAGTACATAATGCATACAAAAAGTTTCCAGGCCTACAAGTAGAGGTAAATAATTTTGTGCTAACTTTGAATCCCTATTTTGCAACATGGTTAGTTAGGACCCAACTTTTTGAAAGATTAGCATCTTTTTAGCCTCTTAGGGAAGACCTCCTTGAGATAGTGTGCCAAGTGGGAGAAGAAATAGATCAAATTAGTGCTACCCTATCTTTCTTCAAAGGTAAGGTAAATTAGATAGAGGCCATAATTAATATGTTTGGTCCTGAGTATAATAGGTTCATTCCTTCAATAAAAGGGGAGGATGATCAAATTGAATCAATAGAAGTATGGAGAGGTGAGTTTGACACCTTACTGCCTAATAAAGAGGCATTCATTTTAGATGATGGCACCTTGGACATGGAAAGATTCAATAAGATTTTGGATGAGGCCATCAAATAAGAAACAAACTTTAACAAGGTTGTAACTAATGTTAAAATGATAACAGATGCCAGATGGGAGTGGAAAAAGACACAACTATAGAACACTCAGAGATTCAATTGGCCTATAGAGGTAAAGGTAACAACATAGGATATTCTTACCAAACCCAAGAAGAATAAGGCTATAGAAATTGACCTAGATATATTAGATGAGGAGTAAAGAGGACACCTGGTACCTCAGATCTGAGCACAGGGAGGATAATTATCTTCAACACTAGTGTAAGTTAGCCTTAAATGGAGGTCACTGGGTATCATTACAACTACATGGAGTTATCTAGAATATCAATAGACAAAGGTGCCATCTATTGAAGAATGAAGAGAAAATTTGTTTGTCAACAAAGTTTGTCTGCCCACCATTCATAAACCTAACTATAAATTGTTTCCTCTAGTAACACTTAGGGTTAGCTTAACCATATGAAGCTTGTTGCATCCTTTATTCTTAAGGATTCCAAGATGGCTAATTATTCCTATACATAGCAAGTAACTAGATGTTTTAATGGATGGTAAAATCAAAACTGTGAGGCAAAATTTTGAATTATGTCTAGTTTTCAAAAGGTTTTCATTCTATGTGAATGTATTGTATCAAAAGATTATTAATAAAATGCAATAGAATTCCCTGTCTCAAATCTTTGATGTCTTTTTGCATTTATCTTTCAGCTCTTGTATGTTTAATTTTTAAGACATGTTAAATGTATCAGTTATAAGGTAACTGTGTTATTATTTGTGAGTTTCTTTCAAGGAGAGTTTAAACCTTGAAAATAGTTCCAGAGGGTTAGGGCTTCATGCAAGAATTCAATACAGAGGTGTGAGAATGAGAGGATATTCTGTAAGGCATTCTATCTAGGGTTTTATTTGTGTTATGATTAATTTTTTTCTTGGTGAATGTATTTTCCATTATGACTCTTTGCCTAGGATTAGGCACTAGTCAAGTCTTTGACAAGTAGTTCTTATCATCAATCAATCAATTATAAACACAATCTTTAACTTCTATTATTAAGAACATGTATGTCTAGTTAATTGTATTGAGAAATACAATTCATCATGGTGATTTATTAAAGAGAGAATCAATAGGTTATCCTTCCTAAGTCTAGTACTATAAAAATAATAAGGATGAATTTCCTTATTACACTGATAATAGCTCTGGTTAAGTTCATGGTTTGGCTTTTTAAGCTCTGCATAAGGTTAATGATGTTCATATGCAGGATGAATTGTTAATTGTTGTACCTTAAAACAAGAGTGAATTAGTTTTCCACTGATAGGTTTACTAAGAACTAGTGATCTATGAAAGGTATACCCACCTAGGTTTGTGGAGCCTGAAGTGTAGAAGGATTATATCCTTGTTAATTAGCCTTTTCCTTGTATGAATCTGGAATTGGGAATCTGAGAGTCAAGCTTGAATAGCTATATAGTGATTCAACAAGAAAAAGTGCTAACAGATTGCAAGCACAAAGTTGAAAGGTCATGCATCCTTATGGTGAGAACATCTGCAATTGGATCGAAAGAAAAAAGGTAAGGAAAAAATAAAGGTACGGGATAAGATGTTAAACAAATTGAAAGGAAAGTTTCTACCTTGTGATTATTTGATTAACCTGATTAGGAGAATGCAAATTTTGAAGCAGAAAGATAAATCAGTAAAAGAATACACTGAGGAATTCTATATATTGGACATCAGATATGAACATGTTGAAGATGAGGTGGAAAGAGTAGCAAGATATCTGAATGGATTGAAAATTTCCATACAAGATGATATTAGTTTGGTCAAGATGGAAAGCATTGAGGAAGCATATCAATTTTTCCTAAAAGCTGAGGAAAACTTGAACATAAGATATGAACAAAGACAAAGAGGCAGAGGTGGTAGATTCCCTAGAGGAAGAGCTAGATCTCATGGTGAGAATAGTAGATCTAAACCAAACAAGTCAATTTAAGACACATCTCAAGACAAAGGAAAGAATAAATGGAAAGGTGGAAGTTCATACCAAGGAAGAGGCAATTACTCTAGAGGTGGTTATAGTAGAAAGGGATTCCAAGTAACTTGTTACAATTGTGGTGAAGAAGGACATAAATCCTTTGAGTGTATACATCCAAGCAAGAAGATTGGTAATAGAAGAAATGCTTTGGTATAAGAAGAGTCACCAAATGAAGCTAATAAGGAAGGAAATCTCATGATCCAAAGGATACTATGGAGTGAAAAGGATAAGCAAGATCCTCTAAGGAAAAGTTTGTTCAAGACCAGATGTAGTGTTGCAGAAAAAGTTTGGAAGGTGACCATTGATAGTGGAAGCTCAAAGAATCTAGCATCTAAGGAAATGGTCACAAAGTTATAGTTGGAAAGGATGAAGCATTTGAATCACTATCAGATCTAATAGATCAAGGATGAGCATACATTAATGGAAAGTGAACAATGTTTTGTGAATCTAAAAATTGGCAAGTATTATGATAAGGTGTTGTGTGATATTATGCCTATGGATTGTTGTCATATTTTGTTGGGTAGACCTTGGAAATATGATAGAAATGCTATACATGATGGAAGATTGAATAAATATTCTATTTGGGTTGATGGTAATAAGTAAATTTTGTTACCTTTGGTTGAAGAATCTGTTGGTGAGATATGTACATCTGTGAACTTTTGTTTGATGGAAGGTAGACAATTTGTTAAGGATTTGAAAAGAAATGATATTTTTTATGCTTTGATTCATAACAAACCAAATAAGCATATAGAAGATGACACTCCTGCAAAAGTTGAAAAGTTACTCACTAAATACAAGGAGATAATTGCATATAATGTACTTGATGGTTTACCACCAATGATAGATATGAATCATTATATGGATCTGATTCCTGGAGCTAGTTTACCAAACAAAGCACCACATAGGTTAACACCGACCGAGAATGAAGAGCTTAACCAAAAAGTTCATGAATTGTTTAACATAGGTCTGATCCAAGAAAGTTTGAGTCCATGTGTAGTACCACCTATATTAGCACCTAAGAAGAATGAAGAATGGAGAATGTGCACTGATTCTAGAGCAATTAATAAGATCACAGTGAAGTACAGGTTTCCTATACCGAGAATGAATAACATAATGGATTGTTTGAGTGGAGCAAGATATTTTACCTAAATTGATTTGAAAAGTGGATATCATCAGATTAGAATCAGAGAAGGTGATGAATGGAAGAATGCTTTCAAGACAAAGAAAGGTTTGTATAAATGGTTGGTTATGCTTTTTGGTTTAACTAATGCACATAGTAATTTTATGAGGTTAATGAATGAATTTTTGAAGAAATTATTGAATAAATGTGTAATTGTATACTTGGATGATATTCTAATATTCAGTAAGACTAGGGAAGAGCATTTGATGCATATAAGGCAAGTGTTGTAGAGATTGAAAGAGGAAAAGTTGTTGATAAATTTGAAGAAGTGTTCCTTCATGAAAGAAGAACTTATGTATTTGGTTTTTGTAATTTTAGTTGATGGTTTGAAGATGAATCTTGAGAAGGTTGAAGCTATACTTAGTTGTCCTACACCTGTGAATGTCACTGAGGTAAGATCATTTCATAGATTGGAAATTTTTTTACAGGAAGTTTATCAGAAATTTTAGTTCTATTTGTAATGCTATGACTGAGACAATGAGAGGAGATAAAAGAGAATTCAAATGGACAAATGGAGCTGATAAGAGCTTTGAGGCTTCGAAGTTGAAAGTTGTTGAATTACCTGATTTCAATAAGGTATTTCAAGTTGAATGTGATGAAAGTGGAAGTGCAATTGGAGCTGTGTTGACTCAAGAAGGTAAAACTGTTGCTTTCTTTAGTAAAAAGTTGAATGATGCTAAGAGGAAATATTATGTCTATGATCAAGATTTCTATGCTATTATTCAAGCTATGAAGAAATGAAAACACTATTTGATGCCAAATTAATTTATGTTATATACTGATCATACGGCTTTATAGTATTTGGGTAGTCAGAATAAGTTGAATCAGAGACATATGAAATGGGTAGAGTATTTGAAGAGTTTCACATTTTTTATTAAGCACAAGAGTGGAGTTTCTAACCGAGTTGCTGATGCATTGAGTAGAAGAAGATCTTTGTTGACTAAAATGAGAATTGAAGTTCTTGGTTTTGAAGACATGAAGAGTTTATATGAAAGTGATCCTGATTTTTCTAAGTAGTGGAGAGTGTGTAGAGCACCTAATTCAAATCAATCAATTAAGTATGAAGATTATTTCATTCAGGAAGATATTTTATTTAAAGGTATTCAGTTGTGCATACCGAGAGGATCCATGAGAACTAATTTAATAAAGGAGAAACATAGTAGTGGTTTGACTTGACATTTTAATATGGATAAAACATTGAGTTTTCTTAAGGAAAGGTATTTTTGGTCTCATTTGTATAAGGATGTTCAAAAGTTTGTGAAAATTTGTGGAGTTTGTCAAGTTGCAAAAGGAGTGAGTCAGAATACTAGTTTGTATACACCAATTACTGTTCCTGAGGATCCTTGGAGTGATATCAACATGGATTTTGTTCTTGGCTTACCTAGGAAAGTAAGAGGTAATGATTCCATATTTGTTGTTGTGGATATATTTTCTAAGATGACACATTTCATACCATGTAAGAAAACATTAGATGCGGTACATATAACAGATATTTTATTTAAAGAAATTGTTAGATTGCATGGATTACCGAGGAGTATCATCTCTGAATAAGACAATAAATTTGTAAGCTATTTTTGAAAAACACTTTGGAAAAAGTTAGATACTGAGTTGAAGTTTAGTTCTACATTTCATCCACATATTGATGGACAAATAGAGGTTGTAAAACAAAGTTTGGGTAACTTGTTGAGATGCCTAGTTGGAGACACACCAAGTAAATGGGATTTGATGTTGGCACAAACAGAGTTTGCATACAATAGTTTAGTAAATAGAAGTACTAGAAAGAAACTATTTGAGATTGTTCATGGCACACAATCGAGAGGTATATTAGACTTGAGAGATAATTTTGGAGAAGAGAAAAGAAGTGCAAAAGAAGAAGAATTTTCTGAGTTCATGAGGACACTTCATGAAGATGTAAAATAGAAGCTGGAGAAAAGTAATAAAAAATACAAAGATAGCACAGACAGATCAAGAAGACATAAAAAATTTGAAGTTGGTGATGCAATAATGGTTCATTTGAAGAAAGGAAGATTTCTTGTTGGAACATATGGTAAATTGAAGATGAAGAAATTTGGTCCTTGCAGAATACTGAGAACATTTGATAGTGGAAATGCTTATGATGTTGAATTACGTGATGACATGGATGTATCACCTCTATTCAATATTTTAGACCTGTATGAATATCATGAACCTAATGAAGAAGTAACAATACCAAGTGATTATCCTAAGAAGTAGATAGAGGAAGTTGAACAGATTTTGAAATAGAGAGTTGGCAGAAGTACAAGAGGAAAGGAATACATGGAGTATCTGGTAAAGTAGAAGAAAAAACCAATTGAGGACTCATCTTGGATTTCTCAATCTAAGTTGGATTCATTTTAGGTTAGACCTGATACATGATTTGGGGAATCATTTCTTGTAACCCCTAGTGTCTAATGCAGGATCATCTTGGGTCCTTAGCAATCCTGCTCAACCAAAAAGATGTTTTCTTTTGTTCATTAGCTTGTTTAGAGGCTTCTCGGAGAATTAATCTATTGATCCATCTTTTTTGCTTGGTTATGCTTGTTTTGGGTTGGTCTCTGTTGCTCAGGTTTTTTCACTTAGGCATTCTTGTTCATTTTTTGTTGCTCAGGTTTCTGTCGCTCGATCATGATTTTTTTTCAGTTAATTTCTTCTGATGCTCAAGTTTTTTTTTGGCTTGGGGTGTTCTTTGCTCGATTCACTTAGGAGTCTTTTCTCTACCTCTTTCCCCAAGTCTTTTGGGAATCTGACAGATCTCCATGTCTGCCACCTACAGCTAGTGGATCAACACCTACAACCATAAACTCATCAAAAAGAATCAAATCACCATAACATAGGGCTAGGTCCTGCTGTGGATTTCCTCCCTCGGTGGTCTACCCACACACTCAGGAGCTTCTAGCTCTGATACCAATTTATGTAGAGAGATAACTATAAACTCATCAATCTCTAGGATCTTGATGATCCAATCTCCCTTGAACAAATGAACAACTTGTTAGAGGAAAATATCATCTCTAAATCAGTGAAATATATATGATAGGTTCCTCTATCAATGTAACCTTGGTCCCTTAACCTTATATTAAGGTCAAACCAATAATCTTTCCATCATTATCATAGACTGACTCATAGACGCTTGGTCATATCCACACTCTAGATTTAAAATCAATAAATACTTATTCATGCAAAGTTCATGCTCTAAAAATTTAAAAAAAAAATCATCTTTTCCAAGGTAATCAAAAACATTTAATCAAAACATATATTTTTCAATCTATTTAACACCATTGTTAATCAAACTAACAAGAGTTTCCATTGTCTGTGACTATTCTAGTTTGACAGTTTTGATACCTTGTATTCTGTTATTCACCACTTTCATTATAAACATGATATTCACGATCCCTTTGATGAATTTTTTCAAAAATATACTTTTTAAATCATATCAAAAGGATAGAAAAATCCAAAGGTTAAATTGTGAGATATGCCCCCCATACAAAGACCCATTTTTACTATCATAAACCAGAAAGAAAACATGAAGCCCTGCCTAGGGAATTCCATATATTTCTCAAACCAAATCCAAATGAAACCAAACCAATTTAAATTTTATCATTTGAGAGTCTAGTTTCATAATATGAAGGACATTAATTTATCCAATCCATAAATCATTTGACAAGCACAAATCACTACCTGCAACTCTAATGGAGATATTTAAAAACTAGTTTTCATGAAAAGATCTATAACTCTCACAAATATTAACCAAAAAGACTCAAACAAAAAGGGAATGAAATATTATTCACATATATTTCCAATGAATCCATTTAGGTTCTCAAACTCCTCCAAATGTGTTCATCAGAAATGTTGTAATCTGACTATAGTCAGGGAATCTCAAATCTACAAATACCCACTTTCACCAAAATGCTCATAACTTACTCCAAACTAAATTAAATTAATCCAAAACCAAAAGAGAAGGAATTTTATTCATTAAAATATCAAAATTTATAGATTATACATGGTTTATAGGTTATACATGGCTGTACAATACCTGGAAACAATAGAAAATAGAAAAATCAATCAAAATATCTATATTAGAAAACCTCAAAATTACTCCAAAATATTTCCTTCTTCTCATATTTATTTGGAACAACCATTAAAATTATTTTATAGTAGTTTTTATGGTTTACAACATCCCAACCACCTTTTAAACCATCTCCTTACATTCTTTTAATCTTTATGCATTTTCTTGACAATATCTTATGCATTTTATTTGCATTTTTGCATTACAACTTTTACAAGTTTAACTCTAAACTTAACAATTATTTGCATGGACACTTGAATCACCCTAAAATAGAATTAATATAAATTTTACATAAATTTTATCCTTTTATACCCATTCTTTCATATTTTGAACTTTTGGATTAAGTGCCCCTGCACCATACTACTAGCCTTGAAAGCTTTCCAAGTCTCTTGGAAAAGTGAATGCAATAACTTGCAAAACATTTGACTGCAAATTGCATCTTGAAATTTGGCTTCTTCTTTGTCTTTATGTGTATCCTTGCCTATTTGTCTTATTTATCATGTCTTCAAGATGATACTCTCACCAATGGAGTATATATGAATTCTCTCTATGGTGCACCAAACCAACTACCTTGCCTCACCCAGGAGTCTTTTCTCTACCTCTCTCCCCAAGTCTTTTGGCAATCTGACAGATCTCCATGTCTGCCACTTGCATTTAGTGGACCAACACCTACAACCATAAACTCATCAGCAAGAATCAAATCACCATAACATAGGGATAGGTCCTGGTGGTACCCTAATTTTTGATAATTTATAAGTCCTAATCCATTATCAAGAAGCATGTTTCTCCATAAAAAAAAAAAGATCAAAGAAAGGAAGCTTTATGACACAAATAAATAGAACTAATTAATCGAAGCCTTCAAAAAATGTTGGAATTTAAACGTGCTAAAAATATGATTTCGACAAAGGATAAAGATGGTCAAATTTTAAAAATCTAAAAAAGACCCAGTTCGGAAAATCAAATTTTCTATCTCCAACATAAATATTATCTTTTCAAAAGGTGTTTTGGATTTTTTACCAAAGCCAAATCTGAAAGTTAGGTATTTATTTTTTAGTTAGTTTATTGTTTTTTCAAAATAATTTATAATAAGAGTTGTGTCTTTTCACCCTAAAAGGTGTGAAAGCCACTCAAACACATATATATATACATAATGTAAAATGTAAAGAGAGAGAAAGACAAATAAATATAATTTCACATATTTGGATAGTTTTAGATCAACAACTATAACATGGACCTGGATGTACTATTTTTTCAAAATTAATAACGATAAGTCTTTTTTCTTTCACATGTGTAATAGTTTCATTATCATTTTACAATTAGTCCCTCAGATAAACCAATAGAACTTCTTCAAAGTGATAGTTTGATGTGCATGCTTCCTTATTTGATTCATAG
>MU225972.1:696541-709000 GCA_018584345.1 Thuja plicata | reverse complement strand
CTTTCAATTACTCAAAGTATTTCAGTTTACAGTTTATGATATATTGCTTACAATTTGATTTATTCAAGCCTACTTGCCATCTTGAGAGATCGGTTGAATTATGTACACAAGTTATCTGCTATAAAATTCCTTAAACATGTAGATAGTGGTTAAGGTAAAGGTTCACCTTCCTTGGTCTTGTAGAGCTAGAAGTGCAGGGGAAGAGTATCATAATCGATCAGTCCTGTTAGTTGGCAAAAAACAATTGGTTTTCCAAAAATTGGATTGACAAGTCCATAGGAAATCCAATTCAGTATTTTTGGGCACCAATAGGTCCTAGTGTGGATTATCTCCCTCAGCGATCTACCCACACACCCAGGAGCTTCTAGCTCTGATACCAATTGATGCAGAGAGATAACTGGAAACTCATCAATCTCTAGGATCCTGATGATCCAATCTCCCTTGAACAAATTAACAACGTGTTAGAGGAAAATATCATCTCTAAATAAATGAAATATATATGATAGGTTCCTATATAAACATAACCTTGGTCCCTTAACCTTATATTAAGGTTAAACCAACACTCTTTCCATCATTATCATAGACTGACTCATAGACACTTGGTCATATCCACACTCTAGATTTCAAATCAACAAATACTTATTCATGCAAAGGTCATGCTCTAAAAATTTAAAAAACATTATCTTTTCCAAGTTAAATAAAAACATTCAATCAGAAATCATCTTTTTCAATCTATTTAACACCATTGTTAATCAAACTAACAAGAGTTTCCATTGTCTGTGACTGTCCTAGTTTGATAGTTTTGATACCTTGTATTCTATTATTCACTACTTTCATTCTAGAAATAATATTGACGATCCCTGTGATGGATTTTTTTAAAACTATACTTTTTAAATCATATCAAAAGGATAAAAAAATCCAACGGTTAAATTGTGAGATATACCCCCTGTACAAAGACCCATTTTTACTGTCATAAACCAAAAAGAAAACATGAAACCCTACCTAGGGAATTCCATGTATTTCTCAAACCAAATCCAAATGAAACCAAAACAATTTAAAATTTACCATTTGTGATTATATTTTCATAATATGAATTCCATTAATTTATCCATTCCATAAATCATTGACAAGCACAAATAACTGCCTGCAACTCTAATGGAGATCTTTAAAAACTAATTTTCACTAAAAGATCCATAATTCTCGCAAATCTTAACCAAAACAACTAAAACAAAAAGGGAATGAAATATTATTCATGTATATTTCCAATTAATCCATTTAGGTTCTTTAAATCCTCCAAATGTGTCTGTCAGAAACACTGCAATCTGACTGTAGTCAGGGAATCTCAAATTTGCAAATACCCACTTTCACCAAAATGCTCATAACTTACTCCAAACTAAATGAAATTAATCCAAAACAAAAATAGAAGGAATTTTATTCATTACAATATCAAAATATATAGAGTATACATTGTTTCTAGGGTGTACATAGCTATACAAGTCCTACAAAGAACAAAAAAAATAGAAAAACCAATCAAAATATCTATATTAGAAAACCTCAAAATTACTCCAAAATGTTTCCTTCTTATGATATTGATTTGGAATGACCATGAAAATTATTTTAAAGTTTTATTGGTGCTTTAAAACTTCCCAACCACATTTTAAACCATCTCCTTACATTCTTTTAATCTTTATGCATTTTCTTGACAATATCTTATGCATTTTATTTGTATTTTTGCATTACAACATTTACAAGTTTAACTCTAAACTTAAAAATTATTTGCATGAACACTTGAATCACCCTAAAATGGACTTAATAGACATTTTACATCAATTTTATCCTTTATTAGGCATTCTTTCATATTTTGAACTTTTGGATTAGGTGCCCCTGCACCAAAGACTCATACAGTAAGCCAGAAAACTTACAACTCAACAAATAACGCAAAGGAGAGACTTAAAATCTAAGAAGACTTATATTAAGTATAATGAAATCTTGTTTCTCCATCAATATGACAAGGAAATACAAAATAAAACAATATACAAAGGATCATACAACTTTCAATTCTATCTTAATACATTTTGAAAAACATCTGCTATATCCTAAACTGGAAACAAATACAAGCCTAAAGCTTTTACAATATTCTCCCAATTTTCCAGCCCTTACTAAATGATCTTGAAAATTCCTTTGAAGGAGCAGGAATGCAACAAGTTTTAGACCATTTAGGGTTAGGTTTTACAACCAATCATGTCAAGCATTTTATTCTATTCTCAAGTTGAAACCCTATCTCTTTCTCTTCAATCTATACAAATCTGATTTGAAATCAATTTCCCTAGTCCATGAATGTGAACGTAGTACCCTAAGCTATGAGAAATTCCAAGACAAATAATGAGAGCAGCTCAACATAAATAAAAAATAGACCGGGTGTTGCTATATGAATTTATCCATTTGATTAGAAACCTCTATCTGTCAATTCTGGTTATAAATGCATCCTAGCATATCATATTTCAATCTCTACATTGTTCAACATTTGTGCAAAGTAGACCCATAAGATCAGATCACAACATTAATGGCTCTGAGATTTAATATTAGTCGATCTGCATGAAACTCTTCAATAAAAAATTTAAATATTTGAATGTCAGTTATAAGAGTCACAGGTGGCATGGAAAAAGACATGGATGGATGAGATCAAATCCATTTTTCAAATTTAAAACATAGCCATAGATCTTTCTAAGTCATCTGGGTACTGAGATCAGATCCTGCCAGGTGTCGCACAAGCACAATGACTTGAAGATTAGATCTTGCACACTTTACCCTTAAGGCTTTGTTCTAGCTATTAGATTAAAATCAACTTGACTCTTCTTTAACTTGTCCGTAGCCTCAACAACTTTACACGTGGCGATCAGGCGTGATTCCTTAAAGACTACCTATCATAAATTTTGTCATTGAGGAAAAGCGCTGACCACAGGATCAAATTTAACTTTTCTGAACTTTACCTTTTTCTTTCTGACTTCAGCCTAGCTCCACCACAGACATGTAGAAAAATTGTACAATTCCTTGAAGACTAAAAATATTCATCTTCGGGATCAAGGGATAGCGTCAGTCGTAGATCTTCTTGCATCTGCACAACCTTTATCGGCCCTTGAAAACCTATAATTTGATGATGTCAGCAATGCTACATGGAAAAAGGGTGTGATGCCTTGATGAATAAAGATCTTCATCTTCACAATCAAGGGTTAGTGCTAGTTGTCAGATTTAACTCACACTTGAACTTGACTCATAACCTACTTTTAACCCCGAGTAATTCATTTCTTCATGTTTTTAAGTCTCTAAATAAAACCTTAACCCTTGAGTTTATTTGGAGATTACACGCATGCCACAGGATCAAAACTACATCTACAACCCTCGCTAGATCGCTAAATAAAAATTTTGATCTCGGCTTTATCTAATGATTTAATGCAAACCACACATCTAATTTTTGATCAATGGCCTGTGCACAATCTCTGAAACTGAAAAGGATATTCCTTATCATTCTTATACTTAAGAGATAGAGGGCCCGCCAAGTACACGTGGCCATCAGGAACAATGCCTTGTGTTAGTTCCTTTTCTTGCTGATACATAAAATGCTTAAATTAAGCTTGCTATATTTGTCCCAACACTAATCAAGGAAAGATACAGAATGACAAAAATAGGGTTTTAAAGCCCTCTGCACTTTGAGTTCCACAAAATTGGGTGGGATAACCCTTCTAACTTAGAATAGTCAAATCACAATAATATTTGAGCAAATATAAAATGGAATTACAGATATTAACCTCTGTAACATTTATTTGACAAATTAAAACATAATGGAAAAGATTCATTTTAATAGTGATAGTCACTTATTTCAATTCAAAATAGACCAGTGCTTTATCCTAGGGTATGGAGTCATTTGGGATCTTCAAAAATAACTGGTATGAACATAAACTTGAAGACAACTACATATCTGAATAGATAATAGATATACCTTATACATCTACCCCTCATATTTATGCCAAAATAATCATTAGATTCATTAAACATCCCAAGTTTCATTGAAATAACCCTAAGGCAATTAAATCTTTCCTTGAAAGAAACCCTAAGACAATTTCATAATCTGCTTGATAGACATATAAATTGAATGATCCTTAATCACTCAATTTAAAAAAAAACTCAGAACATAATAATGAAGACAAATACTCATCATAAACTCATAAACTATTGATGGATTCTCATTTGTATTCATATCAAAATAGTTATTACATTCAACATAAATTTCAAAACCCTTCTCAAAATATATTGTTCTCAAACCAAAGTTTATACAATTCAATTGTATTCCCAAAAGAAAAAATGGCTACCCCTTTCCCAGTAGTCTTGTAATCCTTTTATAACTAAGGATGCAAGAAGCTTCAAACTACTTGGGAAAGATTTACAAAATCTTGCAACAACTTCAAAAATGACAAACTAACAAATTTTTAAAAAGAACATGGGAGGCAAAAAATATGTGAAGTCTGAACATAATTGGTTGTTTTTTTTGAAAACATCTTTCTATCCTTTCAGCTTTACCTCCCACCTGTTCACTTCTTTGGTGGTGGGCCAATCAAAGGTCTTCTCTTTTTCCAGCTTCGCCATGACTTTTGTCCACCTGACATCTACAGTTGTCTTTGCCTTTGTGATAAACTTTGTCATGTCTATCTCAATTTTGAACAACTTGTCAATAATGCTATTGCAGTAACTAGCATTTGTGTCTTTCTCAATATTGTGTTTGACATCATCATCTTTTAATATCTCATCAAATTCCCTTTCCCAATCTAGCTGTGGCTTTAAAGTACTATCATCATTGTAAATTTTGGGAACAAGTGGGGGGCATTGATCACTAAATAACTGCAACTTAGTATTTATCAGCTCATTCTTACCATTGAAGAAAGCATAAGTATCATTCAAGAAATTTATCATTTCAATGGTGTCAGATACTTTTTCAAGAAAATCATCACTGTATAGGATTGATGTTTTCAATTTATCCATCACTCTACTTTTTCCTGACCAAAACTTGAGAGTTGGATCAAGAAATGTCATGGCTTCTACAACTGTCTTAGAAGCTTCCTGTAACACTCCATATAGATTGTACACCATCTCAATATTTTGCTTCAAATCATTGACCCTGTGTTTCAAGATAGCAAGGATGATAGGAACTGCATTATCAATTTTTGGCTCTGATAGTTCCTCTTTTTTACCTTCTTCTGATGATAAGTCATCTTCTGTTTGATTTTCTTCTTCTGTCTTTTCTTTCTCAGCCACCTGAGGAATCTTCTCTGTCTTCTTTTTATCCAATTCTTTCTTCAATTTCTCTATTTCTTCTTCCAAGGTGTAATTATGCACCATAACCTCTTCATGCTTCTTGGCCAAAGCCATCATTTGACCAAAAGTTTTTTTCATACCTTTTGGACAAGTCCTCTATTTTTTCCAAGTTCATAAAAGACACTTGGGTATCTCAGTATCACTAGTATTCTGTAGGTTCCAAATCATCCTATCTACCCTTTTCTCTTCTCTAATGCTTAGAACAAGAGTCTTGTGTGTAGTAGGAGCAAGAGACCAAATAGCCAGAGTTTTAGATTTAGGATCAAATCCTTACCCTTTTAATACATCACCTATCTCAAAATATATCTTGAACATAGGATTTTCCTGTCTCCTAATTTGGTTGATGATAAAGGTAGATTGCAGATCCCAGTCAGGCATTAGTAGTATTCCAATATTATGCACCAAGACTCTTGCCTATTCCACAATGATTATTTCACTCTCAGGTTCATACTCCTGGAGTATTATTATAATCTCTTCATTATTTTCTTCTTTTCCTTCTTTCGCTATCAAGTTCTGCCTCAAATCTTGTTGTTTCAACTTAATCAGGAAACTCTTGAATTCTTATGATTTGATGAAATAATCATCCTTGATGAACTCACTGGCCATCATTATCCTTTCATCTACCTCTATATTTAAAATCAATTCATTGTCTCCATAAGCTTCATCCTCTGGCACTTTCTGAAATTGTTTCCTTATCCTTCTGAAATATTTTCCATGTTCTTTCACTACTGCCTTGGCCATGCTCTTTTTAGCTTGCACCATTCTGTGCTCTATTTTATGTTTCTTGCTAGGTGGTTCCCTAGAAAAAGTGGCTTCTTCACCAACCTCTTCTTCTTCTTCTCCATGATGTTGCTCAGACTCTTCCAAATGTTCATGACCATGCAAAGCTACTGTATGGGGAGATCCCTAAGACTGTGTATCTTTTGCATTAAAATTTGGCACTTGTGCCATTAGGGTGTCATATGCTTCTAGCATCTTTTCAATTCTCTACAAGAATGGGGTGTCAGGGAGAAATCCAGAGATAATTATCTGATTCTTTCCATTCAGCTTCAACTCTCATTAGATCTTTCCATTTTCTTCTCCTTTCCAGAACCTCAACTTTTCTTACCCTATTCCTTACAACATATTCCTCATCTAAAGGTTCATGATCTCTCACCTATTTCCAAGGAGTCAAATTATTTAGAGCTGTCTTAATGAACTGTTCTAGATCACAGAACCTTGATACTATGGTGGATAATCTATACAATTTTAGAAAACCATTAATTTTCTCAAAAAATTTCTTCCCTATAGAAAAATCATGTCCCACCCATAACCTTGGGGTAAAGGTTCCCTTCTTATTCCCTTCCAAGTATTCTTTATCAACCCGTGTGATTTGCCAAATAAATTCTAAAAAGGCAATTCTAAGTGGAACAAACAAGGGGAGAACATGGGGTGGCTGTGAACAACCATAGAACCTAATTATTGTGAATTGATCAAAGAAAAATAAATCCCCCCAATTGTGAGTAATAGACCAATTCTTTATGATAGCCCATGGTCTCAATAATTTCTTCACATCAGTCGACAGTATTTCCCTAGTTACCCCTAATATATCCAAAATTGGATCAACAATCCAGTTATGAAAACACACAAAAGAGGAATCCTTAGAACCACTATCCCATTCCTGAGTCCATATTTGGATTGGCATCTCGACCCCATATTCTGAATCAAATAATTCTAACTCCTTATCCATAATATATATGTTGTAATATAAAATCAAGAACATCAAATGTGAATAATGCTTGAAAGTGGGCACAGGCACATTATGTTGTATTTATACCAGTGTTGTATGTATGGCCTCAACTATGTATCCTACGTAACCAAAATAAGTGTTGACCTTTGGATGTTGAATATCCATGGCCATCATCAACAGGTAAGTAGGAGTAGTTGAGTCTGCATCAAAACCTAAGACTTTACTCAAGCCATAGACTGTACATTTGACATAATTGTGGAACATGGATAATTCAAAAGGAGGTTTCACATTTTCTGGGACTGACACCAAATTTCTATCTACCCTGGGCATGAACCTAGGCATCTCATGATTTTTAATCACTTTCTCCCTCTTCTCATAATCAACCTTAATTTTATCTAGGTCAATTTTAGTAAAAATTGCACCGTTAATTTTGAAAACCTCAGAGACTGTCCTCCTGTTGATGGATACTAGGGCTTGCTTGTTTTTCTTCCTGATTACTTTGGCTACTAGACAATAACTCTTATCTAGTTCTTTTGTTAAATCAATATCAACATAAACATCAAGAATAATCATTTTTTCTATATTTGAATTCCATGGGTTGCAAATAGGGCTTGATTTAACCCTATTGTTCCAGAAATAGTGAAACAGAGCATTACTAGAGTAATTGAGCATGATAGGTTTCCTGCATTGGTGCCATTTTTAAGTTCATTCTTCCCAATCTGCACTATTTGAATTAGAAGATCCTGACAAGAGGTCTATGAATTCCTCTGAGTACTTCTTTATTTCTGTTGTTTTATTCCCAGTTCCCTTAGAAACTGCACTCGAAGTTGCTTGACTCATCTTTCCTTCTGCAAATTTGATCTCAAATATACTTCAATACACTTTGCTCAGGAAATTGTTGTCTACCAAAATTGCACCCTGTTAAGTTTGTAGGAACTTAACCTCTTGGAGAAACATGGAAACATTCCAAGGCTGTGGGTAACCTATAGCTAGAATGAATCTCCGGGTCCTAGGCCGGCTTCCTATCTGGTAAATCACTCTACTACCTGTAACCAATTCTTTTGAAGGAGAAAAGGGATAGAAGGAGAACAGAAAATGAAAACTATGTCCTAAAAGGTGATGCACCAGAAGATATCTGAGAAATGCACAAATAACCTGACACACAATGAACTAGCTACTTAAGCTCTCCTACACAACCCCACTAAATCATAATATTTGCATAATAAATTTACAAGAAGGTAAATAACGACAATCCCTTCAAAGGAGAAATACTTCTCACAATTTGGGGAAAATCTGACTTGAGCACAACTTAAAACCTGCAAATAAGCATGAAATTCTGCATAAAGGCACTAACATGTGATACAAATTAAGGACAAAGAACATCATAGAATTCAATACCAGTCACTAAGTACACAATAACAGACTAATAAGGGAAGGTATAAGCTATTTTCACTAATCAAAGGTGTTACAAATCTGTATATTTCTTTGAAAAGGGGTTACAAGATCTCTTTGTTTCTGTCAAGAACTCAGAAAAAGTTACAAAACAGCAAGCCAAAGGGAAGAAGAACTGGTGAAAATGAGTCTTCAACTCATATTTATGCATCTTCTGAGCCAACTGCACTCTAAAAGAAATAACTTCTGGATCGGATTTGGCTAGCCTAGCCACTGTTTATCCCTTCAAGTCATCCAAAAATATCAACATAAATGCCACTTCATAGAAGCAGTCTTATCCCTCTAGAAGAGTTACAAAAGTCTCTGAATTGCAATAACTTTTCTGCAGCCCCAAAAATGCATCTTCTGACCTTTCAAAACTGATCTTTCATCTGTAAAAATCTGATTTCCAGCGTCTGAGAAAATATCTAATCTTTCTGTTTCTCTTCATTTGCTGTGAAAATCACATCTTCAACTTGACTGTCCTATTTTTCAGCTTCCTGCGAGTAGGCGATGTTTTCTATTTAATCCTCCCTTCATGTCTGTCGCATACTCGCAGTCCCTTTTGCTTTGCTCTTGTCTTTTGTGTGAGTGAGCGACCCATGTCTCTTTTTTACCTCAGTCGCAAGCTTGCGAGCTAATCTTTTATGCCATCTGAGTTTCGGCGATTGAGCGACTACATTAAGCCTCTTTGACTTGTCGCATACTCATGAGCAGATCTCCCTTTCTTTTTTACTGATTAGCGACTGAGCGATGTCTTCCCCTTCTTATCTTATTGCACAGTCGCGAGCTCATTTACTGAAATCACCTAAGTCCCGGCGACTGAGAGACTACATTAAGCCTCTTCACTAACCATGGCTTCTTCTCAAGACTTGGCAACAATGTGTTTTCACCCCTGGCTGACCTGAGTCACGATCTAGCGATCATGTGACATGACTGAAAAAAAAGTCACACAAAGCTATCATTAACTCCTCATTCTTTCCTAGACCCTGCGACTAACTGCCTTTCTTATCCATCACGGTGATCTCCTTGTCACTAAATGCTTAAGCTCTGCTTCCAGACTATGCGACAATGCCTAGTCACCAAGTTGGGAGATATAAGTTCTGAGCATTTCTCTTTACCGTAACAGGTCTTATGTGCACCTTTTCTTCTTCTGATGAATTTGCGACAGACCTTAATCGCCAAGTTGGGAGGAATTTTCCCTTAGGGCACCTTTTCTTCCTAGACTTCGCGACCACCGTCAGATCTTCTGATCTTTTCATCTTATGGCTGGCGCTTAATTGCCAAACATCTAAGCATACCCTTAAGTCTTTCCCAGACCTCGCGACTGAAAGGAAAGTGCCCTTAGTCTCGTTGTTACTGAATTTTCTTTCTCCTTCTGGCGACCACCCGACAATATTTTAACATCCATCTACTTTGTGACACATGTCACGCAGTCACTAGTTCATTCATTGTATACCAGAGAACTGAGTTGTCATCCTGTTCCAGCAACATCTCGACTGCACATTGTCGTAGACCACAAATGGGTAGTCGCGAAGTCTGAGCAATAATCTCTTAACCGCCATTCCATTTTGAGACTAAGCAACTGAAGGCCTGACATAACTGTTACCTTTGACCTGATCTGGCGATAACGCGACATGAAGAAGTCGCGAAGTCTGAGAACATTTTGCTAACTGTCAAGAACCTGCCACGATCACCCAACTGAGCAGTGGGTCCCATCTTCATAGAGCCTTATGACATGGCTATCCCGTGACTTCCCGACTGAGATGAAATCGCTAAGTCTTAGAACACTGAAGGAATATTCTGAACCATTTCAAGACCTCGCGACATAAAGGAAACGCAAAGTCGGGGAGACATGGAATATTTGCTCGGGATATCGCGACAAGGCAATTTCATTTAAAACACATGCCCTAATTGAATGGAAAAGGTAACAGTGAAAAAGAACGCCAAGGCTTAGGGTTTGCACTCATCATTTAACACTGGAAGACTAAGGGTTTTCAGGGTTTCCTACAAATTTGAGCAAGGTTTTAGGCTTGAAAACCTGATTGATCTTGGTACCAAAAATCGGTAACATTTTTGGCAACATCTGCAACATGTTTTCCTGCTAAACATTAAGACCAGCTGCCTGAACTATCCATTGGGCATATAGTTGTTAAGAAAAACATCCTGTCAACCTGAACTCCACTTGTGAAACTGATTAATCATTCTGAACTGACTGGATATGGGTGCATGAGTTGTGATGGGAAAAAATATGATACTTCACTTGTAACCTCTGATGACCGAGAACCCTTCTGAAAACCTCCTCTGAAAGCTAGAAAAACTGAAACCAAACTAACTAACTGTGCTGGACAGCACTCAGGGAAAGCTAAAAACTGCAAGACTACTACTGTGCCAAGGCACTTATTTGAACAACTAAACTACTGCAATATATAAAAGGCTAGATCCTACCTCAGAAGTAGTGTTTAAGATGAATCCCGTTGATTGGGATTCGCTCCATGCTTCCATCCAACTTCGAAAGCTTAAAGGCATTGTGCTATTTGCATTCTGAGACAATATAAGGCCCGCTCCAAAAAGCATCAAATTTGGAATGATTTCTAGGCTTGCTTTTGCGTTCATCCCATTTCAGCACTATATCTCCCTCCAGGAAAACTCTTGGAGATGCCCTTTTATCAAAAGACCATTTCATCTGAGCCAGATTATGTTCCATGGTCCTCAAAGCTGCTGTCCTTACTTCTTCTAGCTCAACCAGCTGTGCCAACCTTACAGTTAGTGGCTCCTCTTCTATCATATCAAGCTGATCTGCCAAGTCAAGATCTGGAAGCTCTAGTGAGATAGGTAACCAAGCCTCTTTGCCATAAACAAGTTTTAAAGGTGACTGCCCTGTTGATCTTTTTTGAGTGATTTGATCAGCCCACAAGGCTGATTTCAGTTGGGTATGCCATGCTCTCTGGTTACCTTCCATAGTCCTTTTGATAATTCTGATCAGATTTTTATTAGTAGACTCCGCTTGGCCATTGCCTTGCAGATAATAATTGGAAGATGTGCTCAAGTAAATTCCATTTCTCAAAGCCCAATCAAAAATATTAAACCCTGTAAAAGCTAAAGCATTATCAGAGATAATGGATTCTGGAACACCAAACCTGAAAACCAATTCTTCATAGAAGTTTAGGACAACAGTCTCACTAGCTTCTTTAAGTGCCAATGCCTCAGTCCACTTAGTGAAATAGTCGGTTGCTGTTAACACCCATTTGTGACCAGCACTGAATGATGGATTTATTATTCCAATAAAATCCAAACCCCACTTCATAAAGGGTTTTTCAACCTGTATTGGCTGCAAGGGTAAGGCTGCCAACCTCTGTTTACCGGCAAATAGTGCACACTCCTTGCATCTCTTAACCCATAGGTGTGCGTCTTTGAATAGATTGGGCCAATAATATCCACCCTTCAACACCTTAAGGGATGTTTCTCTAGGTGAGAAGTGACCTCCAGCTAGCCCATTATGAAACTCATGCAACACCTTGTCCATTTTGTCAACCTCAACACACCTTAAGAGGACGCCATTGAAGTCCCTTCTAAAAAGAATATTATTCAATAAAACATAAGGGATGGACTGCAGTCTAAAATACCTTCTTTTTTCTTTGTCCAAGCCTTGTGGACATTCACCAGTCTATAGAAAATGAGTCATTTGCTGTATCCAACTTGTGGCAGAATTTGACACAGCTTGTGCATTATCCTGTATAGCTAGGATAGCCTCTTTTTCTCTGGTTTCTTTGCTTCTTATGTCATTAGCAAGCTGTTCACACATCCCTTTTCCCCTGATTAATTTGGTGACTTTGATCTCAACATCATATTCCATCACTTTAGTCACCCAACCAACTCTCTTATCACTTAAATCCTTACTTAAAAGGAATTCCTTGACACTTGGATGAGCA
>MU225972.1:657662-683212 GCA_018584345.1 Thuja plicata | reverse complement strand
AGATGTTTCTTCTAAAGATGTATCTGATGTTGAAAGTAATGATAATAAATCTGATTCTGAGTCTGAGATTGTTGAAGATGATGATGATGAATCTGATTTTGAATCTGAATTTAATGATATTCAAACTGGAGAAGATGAAGACATGTCATATGCTGGAGATGATTATGAAGAGGTTGATTTGTCTAAAATAGAGACGAATTCTATTGTTTCAGCTAACAATGATGATAGCATTGATTTTTCAATTTGTATGTTTTCATCATATGATTTTCCATGTGAAGTTGTTGCTGATGGATCAATGTCAGATTTGTGTGAACCAACCTTAGAAAGTATGCAAAAAGAATTAGTACTCTACCAAAAGGAAGTTAATCATGCTGATTTTACCTCTCATAACACTGATTTACATCAAGGAGATGTGTGCCAAGATGATAATATGTACAATGAAATGCCTGATGATTTATTTGAACCTTAGTTTGAAATGTTTGGTGTAGAGCTGGGAGAAGATTCAGATTTTACTTCAGATTATTTGCTTCAGTCAGAGGTATGTTCATTTTTGCAAACAAGGGGTGAAGATGAAAGTGTTGATGCATTGTCATTTAAAGATGTTGAAAAGAATCAGCAAGGACATGTCAGCTATCAGACAGAAAATGAGTCTTTTCTTTTTCCAATTCAGCATGTTGATGTTTCTGGGGATGGACTAAATATGAAGCCACAAGTGGTAGTTCATCATGATTTAATTGAGTGCTTGTGTAATACACAATGGATGGAATATGAATCTTTTTCCTTTGATATCCAAGCATTACTTGAGGTAAATCAGCATCCTTCATGCCATGTAGTAGATTTGGAATGTTTCTCTTTTCAGCTGGTTGGAAATTTAAAAGAATGTGACAGCCTTCTGTTACATAGTGATCAACACATTTTGTACTTGTGTGATTTCCCAATGCATATTGATAGTAAAGGTATGGATTATTTTATATGTGATATGCTGAAGATTTGTGGCAGTGTGTTGGATCAAGCAGATGAAAGTGATGTTTTCAGTTTATCTATGTTTCATGGAGATGAGAACCATGTTTTTGATAGGGGTAAGTGGTGATTTTTAGTTTGATGGCTTTGGGCCATTTGTACATAAAGTGCTCGATGTATAGTTGCTTTGTTTTCAGTTGTGTGTTTGCTTTCAGTAGAGGTTTCCCTGTTTTTGAGAAGAAGAAAGTTTTGAGAGAGATTTTGAATTCAGAAGAGGAAAGAGAAAAAGTTACAATCAGATTTTGATGTTTTTTGGGGTGGTCTGCTACTCCAGAGATCTGTGGTTCTCGGTATAAACTTGCATTTAACCGTCCTCAGTTAGAGCCATTATTAGTAGTGTATTGAAAAAAATTGAATTTCCTTGGCCTTTGTTTTCCTGGGTTTCCTTGTCTTGCTCTCTGCGATCTGGTGCTTTAAATTCAGCTATCTCTTGTTCATTTTGGCTATCCTCTGTCATGTTTTCAGGTTTTCAAGTCTAAACCTAGCCATTTTTTGAAAACCCTAAAAACCCTTGTCATTCCAAGTGTTAAACGATGAAATCCTAAAACCCTAAGTCTTGGCATTCTATTTTGCTGTTACTTTTTCCATTCACTTAGCGCATGTGTTAAATTGAATCGCCTTGTCGCGTTACCCCAGCCGAATATTCCAAATGACTTCCCGACTTTGCTTTTTCCTTGTGTCGCATAGTCTTGATTAAAATCGAAATATTCCTTCAGTGTTCTGAGACTCAGCGTTCTCTTTCAGTCGGGTAGTCGCGAGATAATGATGTTATAAAGCTTTGTAAAAGATGGGACCCACTGTTAGTCGGGTGATCGCAAGAAGATCTTCACAGTTATGAAATTGTTCCCAGACTTTGCGATTACTTCATGTCACTTTGTCGCCAGATAATTCAATGTTGACAGTTAAGCAATGCCTTTAGTCACGTGGTCTCAGAATAAAATGGCGGTTAAGAGATTTCAGTCCAGACTTCGCAACTGACCATTTGTGGTTTGCAGAATCCTCAGTCGGGATGTCGCCAGAACATGATGATGACTCAGTTCTCTAGTGTGCAGTAAGTGAACCGATGATTGTGTGAAATCTGTCAAAAGGCGAGTGGATATTAAATGCTCATTCGGGTTATCGCCAGAAGGAAAAAGTGCATTCAGCGACTTTGAGACTAAGATTCTTTGCCTTTTGTCGCGATGTCTGGAAATGATTTAAGGGTAGGCAGAAACATTCAGCGATTAAATGATGGCCGTAGGATGAAGGAATAAGATGATCTGACGATAGTCGCGAAGTCTGAGAAACAAAGTACCCTACAGAAGAAGTCCTCCCGACTTGGCGATAAAGGTATGTCGCGTGGTCGCCAGACGGAGAAAGTGCATTCAGCGACTTCCAGACTAAGGTGCTTTGCCTTCAGTCATAGTGTCTCTAAAAAAGTTAAGGGTATGCATGAAAATCTGGTGATTAAGCGACAGCCATCAGATGAAAGAATAAGAAGATCCAATGGTGGTCGCGAGGTCTGAAGAAGAAAGGTACCCTACAGAAAAATTTCTCCCGACTTGGCGATTAAGGTCTGTCGCGCAGTCGTCAGAAGTGAAAAAGGGTGCTTATGACCTGTTAAGGTACGATTGAACATTAAAGACTTATATCCCCCGACTTGGCGACTAAGCATTGTCGCGTAGTCTTGAAACATAAATTAAGCATTTGGCGACAAGGAGATAACCGTGATGGTTAAGGATGACGGCTATTCGCAAGGTCTCAGAACCAATGACGAGTTAATGTTAACTGTGCATGACTTTGATTTCAGCTGTGTCGCATGATTGCTAGATTGTAACTCAAGTCAGCTAAAGGTTAAGAATCCACATTGTCGCCAAGTCTTGAGGTGGAACCATGGTTAATGACAGAGGCCCACGACAAAGAGACTTGATGCAGTCGCTCAGTCGCCAGTAAGCAAAGCAAGGATCTTTTCAAAATGAATAAAGTACACTGTGTTGACAATTTTTAGTGCTGACGATGCATAATCTAAATGGTCTCCTGTTCAAATTACCCTGCTTCAAGCTAAAGAGCCATGGAAGAAGAAACAGAAAACAGAGCACAAAATTCTGCAAAGTAGAAAGAGACGTGGAAAAATTTGTGTCTAAGGCCAGAACTACCACGGATGCCAGGTGGATGGGAGCTGTTGCCAAAATAGAGGTGAACGCTGTCAAAGAGGTGTCCTCAGGAGAAAAAAGGAGATTGTTCATGCAGTTCAGGGGGATGATTCATCAGAGGAAGAGTCTGACAAGTGTCCTCTTTTCTTTCCTTCTGGAATGTTTCCCTTCTCCTTCTTATTCTAATTTTCAGTCTTTGTAAGGGGTTCTGAATTTTGGTTCTCCAAGGGAGAAATCCAAAACAAGTTCCATTAATGCAAGCTTGGTTCTAAACTTACTGTTCTAGCCTAAGTGTAATGTTAATTTTAGTGTACTGAAACAGGTTTTATCAATAGAATATGACTGGAATCTCATTGCAAGTATTTTGATGTCTCTGTGTGTTTTGGAAGTTCTTATGAATTGGCTTTGTAAGGCAATGTCCAATTTGTCATTTACAAGGTAGACTGTGAGTTTGTCCATGAGTTTCCTTCAAGGAAGGAGTAAATCGAGTTGGATAATCTCTGAGAATTTCAATAATGTATAGATTTGATGATCATGTGTTTATAGTGAAAATGGTAGTCTGTAAGGCAGGGTATTGATTCTAGGTGTTTTTGAATTGATGAAGTTTTGTGGATGTTTTCTCAATTTGACTCTGCACCCTAGGATAAGGCACTAGTTTTGCCCCAGACTTGCATCCAAATCATTAAAATCAAGCACATTTCCTTTTATGTTTTGGTGTGTTGAAAGATAAACCAAGTATGATGGGCTAGAAGCCATCCCCTGATTCATTCAGAGTAATGAATCCCTTCACAGGATGTTAGTGTCCTGTCTAATCCATGTTTATACCTGCCTATAAGTTTTAGAGAAATTATCATTTGAGGTAGGTGTTCATAGGTATACCCGCCTGGGTTTGTGGAGACTGAAGTGAAGGAAGATCCAAATCTTTGTTGCATTAGCCTTTCTCTTGACTGGACAAAGAGCATAAAAGGGAGAGATCACTCTGGTGTTCTATTTTTTTCTCCTTCAATAAAAATAGCTAACACGATCTAGGAGGCATAGCCGGCTCGTAGTGTACAGACCTCCAGTAAGTAGTCGATAAACCTCTCTGTATTTCAAATTTCATCAATTTCTGTCAATTTTCATTATTTTTCCGTGTTTTTTAGGAAATGGTCCATGGGTTTTCGCGTGAAGAAGTAGTTTCTTCGTGCGCCCAGTAGGGAAATCTCACGCGATAAAACTCTTTCTTGCGCCATTCGGTGGGAAAGATTATGCAGGAGAGTACCCATGTTCACGTGAGAAACCCTTCCATAGGGTGTTTTCTTGTGCGACAAGTCAGAAAAGTTTGTGCGAAGGTCAAGTATCGCGTGACCCGAAAAACTTCTTCGTGCGAAAGAGTACTTTATCGCGCAAAAAACTACTTCTTCGCATAGGAAAAAGTGAACAATTAGAAAATGAAATCAGTCTACATCACGTCTAATAGAATTTGTGTCAGCGTTGTTACTATCTGTAGGATGTCTTGAATGCTTTATTATCTCATTATGCTTTGATTATCTCCGGTTACTGATCGTGCACTGTTGTTTGCATGTCTTGCAGGTTGAATTTCCAGATATTACTTTTAGATCACACCACCCAACGATTAGCACATTAGTATCATAGCTAGATGATGCAGAGACAGTGCATATGGGTACATTGGGTTTGACCTCTCTATGTGATGTACCCAAGATTTGGGTAAATCACAAATTACTAGGAGCACTGGTTGAGCATTTCCATTCAGAGATGAACACGTTCTATCTGCCACAGGGTGAGATGATTGTGACCCCTAAGGACATCTACCAAATTTTGAGGATCCCATTCCACAGTTCTAGGGTAGATTACGAGACGCAGCCTAGACTTGGGACACATGCGTTGAGGGAGATATTACAGGATGACCTCGTCATGGGGAGAGCTATCCCATGGGAGGATCTTATCAGTGAGTATGGACCCACACACAGGTTACCAGTGGTTTTGGCCTGCTTCCTAGGTTTCTATCTAATGCCTGATCGTGGACAACACAGTTTGGAGTGTGGCTGGGGCAGGATGTTGTAGCAGATGCTAGCATGGCTGAGACTGTATGGATGGGGACAGTGCATGCTAGCCCACATGTATAATGAGATGCATGAGATCATCTATCAAGAGGTGAAGAGTATGGTAGTTGGAGTGTTTGTATTATAGGTATGGGCATGGGAGCATCTTCCCATGATGAGGCCAATATGTGAGGATATGAGGCAGCCTCTAGAGCCATACATATGTAGATACAGGGGTATGATTACTCAGCTAGCGCTGGGTAAGGTAGATCAGTGGTGAGCCCAGCTTGATGACTTAGCAGCAATAGTCTAGAGGCCGTGGAGACTCACTGAGGTATGGGATGATGCTGCAGAGCAACTCAACTACATGTTTTTCTCACATGTGATGATTGGTCGCACTATCACAGTGATTGAGAGATTCCCGCAGAAGTGGGTATGGTGGTAGTTTGGTTGCCCATAGGATATATCACAAGAGTACACAGCATATGCGAGATTCATAGATGAGGTGAGGAGGGGCTAGCTGACAAAGCTAGACCAGGGTCACACCATGATTGACATACAAGCCTTGGCCCCAGTGCAGTGGGATTATCTGTGAGACTAGAAGATGGCCTACATGACCGCATAGTACAGGGAGCATTTTGTTACACATCTGTTCCCTAGGTTCATAGATCTGATCAGTATGGCAGGCTGAGGGCACATAGTACAGCCACAAGTAGTACAGCTATAGGTGGTATAGCAGTAGGTGTAGATGCCCCCACCATAGCAGAGGACATAGCCAGGGTTACAGTAGGGTCCCCAACCCCAGACAGTATAGGTAGACATCTGCGCTTGACATATGGGGATGGAAATTGGGGCCAACAGTAGTGGGAGTACGAGATAGTCTCGACAACAGACTATTGAGAAGACAACTGAGAAGCAACAGGTACCCCTTTAGGAGGAGGTGTAGCAGGAAGATCCGATGCAGGAGGACCAGCCTGCATAGGATCCAACATAGGATCCACAGCGATGGTCTCAGGAGAGAGCTCGAAAGCTCTTGAGACAGGTCAAGGATTTGACGATATAGGTGGCCATGTGGGATGCTTGACTATTAGACAGAGATCAGGAGATATAGGATCTCTGAGACCAGCTACGGGTAGCACATGAGGAGGTCTAACATTAGATGGCTCAAGTGGCATATTATTATGCATCGTATATAGGGGTGGTGCCTGATGAGGAATCACAGGTTGCTATATTTTTGACCTATGCTAGAGGGTCGGAGGGGGCACAGGCACCACCTCCACCAGATAGGCCTCCACCTCCACCTCCACCAGGTGATGAGGGAGAAGGCTAGAGTTAGTGTTGATAGATAGATAGATGAGATCATAGGATATATCTGATGAGTTGGCATCCATGTATTTATATCACCATTTTGAGATAGATTGTGCTCGAGTAGCACCATTTGTATTTGTATCGACACATTGGATATATATATGAGCTCATCTTTTGGTATCATTACATGTGTCATATTGTCTTTTATGAGATATTTTCTATATGCTTAGATGGTTAGATGATTTAGAATGTATGCAAATGTATGAACATGTTTTAAATATATGTAGATGTATGAAATGTACATGTATGATGTAGATGCAAAAATGTATGTATGTAGATGATTTATGTAAATGCAATGTGTAGATAATAATGAGCTATGAATATGTAATGTGTATGGTACTAACATCTCATGCAGGACGACGAATGCTAACCAAAAGAACATGTGAAGAATTGGGAGCGAGGATCGAACACCTATGAAATCATGATGAAACCAGGATAGTGAAGAAGAACTCACCAATGTATGAACTTAGGAGAATGCAATGAAGAGAACATTGAATCACTACCACAATACAAGTTTAGAATGAAAATACAATCCTATGCTAAATGCAAATGAAAGTGCAATTCTAGGACATGGTTGTGAGACCCATTGTAAAATCATCATCATTGAGCATTTTTTGGAACATCAAAGTCAATACAACCCTTACTGGTGCCACAATGCAACCATAAGGATATGAATATGACTTTTCATCGGATAAAATGTAGGAAATGAACATAAGCACCAGGGCACAAAAACCAAGATGACCTGAACATTGTTCCCAGTTAATGTTGCAAGAGTACACCAGTATCGAGGCATTCAAAGAAAAGATAACCATGAGTGTGATCATGTGTAAACAAACATAGCAATAACAAACAAAGCAATAACAGACAAGGAGATAGTACCAACCTCACTATGATGTACAAATAAACAAGATCAAGGGATGTGAGGCTTTTCCACCTTAGTGCGGGAGCTCTTATCACATACACCCTATTTATTTGACATTGTTGGATCATCAGGACTACACCAACAAGTAGTAGACAAAGAAAATATCAATGAAATGCTTAAGAAAAAATAGCATACAAAGAAAGATTCCAGCATAACTCAGCCGGTTTCAAAGTTTGCGAATATGTTCATGTTGAGAGGTGTTGAAAAACACCGTTGTGCTTGTGAGTGCATTGTGTTTTATTGTTATCGATAGATATTTATGTTTGAGATATCTGACGTGTGTTGAAAAACATAGATGTGTCCAAAGATAGTGTTAAAAAACACTATTTATGGTGGTGTTGAAAAATACCAGTTTGTGTCAGTAGCGAGTTGTCCTTGAGAAATGATAAGATTACTGAATCAGGTGTAAACCAAAGATGTGATAAAATGGGGGACCCGTTCCCCCAAGTAACAATGACTGAATTGACATATGTTGCGAGGAAAAATAAGATTTGGTTGCCCCCAGGCATATGGCACTGAATCAAAGTCAAGTTAGTAGGGTTCGTAAAGGAACCAGAGTGTCACAAAAGTGACCAAAGCTATGTACAAGTCAAAGCAATAAAATGTCAAGAACGAGTATCGATAGATAGATCATTTGAGTATAACTCCAACTGTAACGGATGTGAGAAATCTCAATAGTATGGTGATAGTAGATAGACATAGTGAGAACCATTGGTGACTGACGCGAGAGAGATTCTCAAGTGAAGAGATCATAGAACTAGCTAGATATTAGTAGGTAGACACAGTGAGAACCATTGGTGACTGATCTTAGGGAGATTCTCAAGGAGAGAGAACTCAGTATAAGGTAAGTGATAGTAGACAGACACAGTGAGAACCACTGGTGACTGTCATGAAGTAGATCCAAATGTAATAAGACAATGCCCCCAAGACTAGGAGGGTTGCCTCGAGAGTATGACCAGTTTCAATCCATGTGAGTTGGTGTCTTCATGGGAAATGAAAAGCAAATGCAAGAAGGAAAGAAGGAAAGTAGAAAAGTAGGAAAACAAATGCATAAAGCCAAGTGGTGATGTGATAGATATAGCAATGTGGAACAAGAGGCACTTGTTTACCAGGTTTTCACCTTCTTGGAAGAAATTCTTTTTTGCTACCATGAAGCTTGTTTGCCAGGTTTTCATCAATGGCACCTTTTTTATTTTTATCTTTTTTTTTGTATTTTTCAAATTTTTTAATTTTTTTTGTATTTTTGGAATATATGATTTTTTTAGAGATACATCAAAGTGCCTTATGCTAGGTTTTCATTAAGATGATCATTTTTTTAGGACTTTTTCAGAGTTTTAGAATTTTTTCAGGACTTTAGTATATACAAGAGCACACTTAAGATGTCTCAGCTGTAGAACCACTTACAATGAAGAGTATTGATGGGCTCTTTGAGTTGTTCTCCTTCAGTAGTAGAAAGTTGATAGGTACCAAACCCAAATACTGCAATAACAATATACAGACCAAGCCAGTTTGGTTCAAATTTCCCTTTCTGGATCTGATGTTGTTGATTCTTAGGGTTCTCCCTCAGAACGAGGTCACTCGCTTGGAAATCCCTTGGTCTAACCTTCTTGTTATAGCTCTTGGAAATCCTTTTCTGGTATGATCTAAGGTGATCAAATGCCATTTTTTAACATTTATCAAGTAGTTCTAGCTCTTTTAGCTGAGATATTCTGTTATCTTCATCAGTAATGAGGCCTTTCAGGGAGACTCACAGAGAAGGAATCTCAACCTCAATTGGTAACACAGCATCTGCTCCATAAACCAAAGCATAGGGAGTAGCCCCTGTTGGTGTTCTTATGCTTGTCATGTATGCCCAGAGAGCTTGATTGATCTAGAGATGCCACTCTCATCCAAATTTGTGCATTGTGCGATGCAGGATTTTAAGGATTGTCTTGCTGGATGCTTCTGCCTGTCCATTACCTTGGGCATAATAGATGGAAGACCAATGTTGAGTAATTTTAAACTTAGAGCATAGCTCTGTCAAATCCTTGTTTTGAATTGTCCCCCATTATCAGTGATTATTGCTGAGGGTACACCATGTCTGTAGATGATGCAGTTGAGAATGAACATAGCTAGTGATTTTCCATTGGCAATAGTGAGAGGAAATGCCTCCACCCACTTGGTAAAATAGTTTGTAGTTATGATTATGAACTTATGTCCATTTGAGGATGAGGGGTAAATTTGACCCACCAAGTCAAAGGCCCATTATTGAAATGGCCAGAAAGTAATGAAGGGAATAAGCTCCTTGGCTGGAGCATGAATTATATTACCATGTAGTTGACATTGTTTGCAAGACTTAGCAAACTGTGTAGCTTCTTTTTCCATATCTGGCCAATAGTAACCAGCTCTAATAAGTTTAGGGGCCAATGTCAGGAAATTAGAGTAAGACCCATAGATGCCTTCATGCACCTCTACTAATGCACATTTGGACTCATCAGGTTCTAAAAACCTAAGGAGGTTACCATCTAGACCACGTCTATACAAGTCATTAGCTATGATGACAAACCATGAAGCACTGCGAATCAAGTGACATTTCTCATTTTGGGTGTATGTGTCTGGAACAATCTGGTCACGAAGGTAGGAAAAGATATGATGGTAGCGAGATGAGTCATGTCCAATGACAGAATAGATCATCTGAGAATCAGGGGAATCATAGGCTGGGTAGCATAATTTCTCCACTAGGAATTCACGTCGAAAATCATTTTCTGGCATCTGTAGCATGGAGGCAAGAGTAGCCATGGCATCTGCTACTTTATTATCTGCCCTTAGGACTTGTTGAAATGTGATGCGAGTAAAATAATTTTTGAGGTCATCAACCAACCATTTATAAGGCACCAAATTTTTGTCCTTTGTCTGATAGATATCATTGACTTGATTGATGACTAACTATGAATCTCCAAGAACATTGAGTTCATCTAGTCGCCACTCAAGGGTGATCTTTATACCATTGATTAAGGCTTCATACTCAGCAATATTGTTTGTACAAGGAAACGACATCTTATATGATTTTTACATAAAGAGTACCTTTAAGGTGTAATGAACAGTATCCCAGCACCTAACCCCTGTTGGGTAGATGAACCATCAAAAAATATAGTCCATGATCAATGTGTGAGAAGTAATATGGAATCATCTGGAAATTCAATGTGCAATGGTTGATGATCTACTAGAGGTGGTTCTGCCAATTGATCTGCTATTGCCTATCCTTTAATGCCTTTCCTTGTGACATATTCAATATGAAATTCACTGAGAAGCATGACCCATTTAGCTAGTCTATCTATGAGGGTAGCTTTACTGAGAAAATATTTCAGAGGATCAATTTTTGCAATTCGGTGTGTAGTATGAGCCAGCATATAGTGCCGTAGTTTTTGTGAAGTAAATACTACTGTAAGGCAAGCCTTCTTTATAGAAGAATATTTTGTTTCATATGAGACAAGAGTTCTACTAATGTAATAAATATCCCTTTCTTTTTTGTGATGATCTTCTTGAGCCAATAGGATACCCAATGATGTATCCATAGCAGAGATGTAAAGTATAAGTGGCTTCCCATGAATAGGAGGAATCAAGATTGGTAGGTTCACAAGATATTGTTTGATTTGTGTGAACCCTTCATCACATTCTTTGTTCCACTGATAAGCCACACCCTTGTGCAAAGTCTTGGTGAATGGTTGTGACTTGTCCACCGGTTGTGAGATAAAACGCCGGATAGACTGCAGTCGGCCTTGAAGTCCTCTCATTTGTCTAATATTTTTTGGTGGTGGCATTTCCATGATAGCTTGTACTATTATAGGATCCACTTCGATGCCTTTGGCAGAGATTATATAGCCAAACAATTTTCCAGATGTTACGCCAAATGCGCATTTCTTAGGATTGAGCCACAGACTGAACTGTTCCATACAATCTAGTATAGGACCTAGATCTGCAAGATGCTTCTTTTGGTACATGCTCTTAGCTATAGTGTCATCCACATAATCTTCCATTGTTTTATGCATCATGTCATGAAATATAGTAGTAACAGCTCTCTGATATGTAGCACTAGAATTTTTGAGTCCAAAGGACATGACATTCCAACAGAAAGTGCCCCAGGCACATGTGAAAGCAGTTTTCTCTTGGTCCTCTGGCCCAATTTTTATCTGGTTGTAGCCAAAGAAACTATCCATTCGTGAGTACATTTCATACCCTACTATCATATCTACAATCATATCAATATTAGGCAATGGAAAATCATCCTTAGGACATGCCAAATTCAAGTCTCTGAAGTCTATGCAGACTCGTATAGATTTATCATGTTTTGATACTGGAACAATATTAGAGATCCATTCTGCATAATCAATTACTCTAATAAACACTGCCTTAAGAAGTTTCTCTAATTTAGCTTTGACAAGTAGAGCCACATGTGGATGCATTTTGTGCAGCTTCTGCTTAACGGGCTTGACACCTGGTGCAATGGACAAATGATGCATGATTAGATTAGGGTCTAATCCTGGCATGTCTGAATATTTCCATGCAAAGTTTATCTTTTTACTTCAGAAGAATGTAGTGAATTCCTCTCTTTCTGCCTCTGATAGTGATTGTGCCAAGTGAATGATCTGAGGTTCGGCCTCTGTACCCAAGTTGATAGGTTGAGTTGGTTCAATAAGCACAGATGATCTCTCCTAGAAATAACTCAGAAGCGCATCAATTATCTCATCCTCAGGCGCCTCAAAGAGGTTTTCATCCTTGGGTAAATCTTTTATTTTGACTGTTTTAGGCTCTGATACTGCCACAATGTGGTTTTCCCCATCAGAGCACCTATTTTTTCTTCTTTTGATTTTGTGACTAAGATACTTGATGTCAGGTTCAATCATATTGACACTTTCTTCGCTAGTGGAGGACGTTATAGGTTCGATAGTGTATAGGTAATAGGCAAGAGCGTAATCATTCTGGAATGTAAGGAATTCATTAGATGGGGAGGTAGAGTTCTAGTCTATAAGCTCAGGATGGAAAAGTGAAAAAGGAGTGACGGGTTCAAGTGCGTTCACAATATAATGATCAAAAGCATGGACAAGCAAGTCAAGACCTAAAGCGATCTCATCTAGAGGTATAGTCAAATTCCTTTGATTCCTAGCGACCGTAGTAGATGACATGTTAACATCTATGTAGTTAGACTCATGTGACCTTACACTAGACCCTTCACCTACTTTGAGAAGGTTTTCATATGCGTTAGCTATATCTGTATCTCTTTCAGAGGTGGCATATGACAAGTTGTCAAACTCATATTCATGGGAGTCTGTTTCATCATTAAGTGTCGTGTCAAGAACATGAGTGAAATCAACCCTTTGTCCCTAGTTGGGATGAGTTCTACCTAGAACCTCTGCTATGGTCATATGAGCACCTTTTGACCTAGGTACCTCATTAGTGTTTGTAGCATCAACTTCCTCTTGTGTAATGAGAAGTGACTGGAATTCCTGGTCAAACTATTCTTGAAAGTGTGGTGGTATGTATAAATCACTCTGATGTCCTAGATTTAGAGTATATATTTCTTTCCACTCCTCATAAGTTAATGGAGCAAAGGAAGTGGTGTTATCAGAATCCCTATCAGTATCTACTGTACTGACATGCGGTATAAAGTTATCTAGCTCAGCAAAGAATGCCGCCAGGTTTGGAGGAATAGGATAAGGAAAACTATCCTCATTAGAACTGTCTTTAGATTTTGTAGTTTTAGATATTTCTTCAGGTGTTGGTTGTTTATCTTCTTGAGATACAAATTTGTTTATACCCAGTTGAAATGTGAGTTTCTGGAAGCCTATACCTATAGAGTTGCATGTTGTGTGACCAATAGCTTCAAGTGGTGCAATCAATCTCTTATGGTTCGCACCTATGGGACCATTTTCTTTATAGCCAAAATGTTGCATAATAGATAGACCTTTGCCATATTGGTCAGGTTTTATGTCATAAGGAGGAGTAGTTTGTTTAGAATTGTCTTCTCTTTTATAGATCCAAGATTTGATAGCTCTATTTTTAGCTTCTTCTTCTAATGGTACTGTGGCTTGTACAAAGGTACCACCATACTTTGTTGGAGGGGGAACCATAGAAGGTTTAGTGCTCTCAAAAGGTCTCCCAAAAGAACATGGAGACAAAGGCAAAGATTTAATAGATAACACAGGTTCAATCTGATATCCTCCCATGTCAGTTTCTTTGAGTGTCAAACTCATTTCCATTTCTTTTAATTTATTCTCAAGGAGTTCAATAGATTCTCTGTTGGTAGGCACAAAGATGTCAGCAGATTTTGTGAGGGCATTGCAATCATAGTGTTTGTTAGCGGGTATAGTCACTTCAGATCCTTGGAATGGGAATTTGATGCATTGATGGTACATAAATGGGATAGCTTGCATTTCATGGATCCATGTCCTGCCTAATAGAATATTGTATGCCAAAGGAATGTCAAGCACTTGATAGATAACATCTCATTCAACAGGACCAACTCTAATTGGCAACACAACTAGCCCCTTGGATTTATGTTATTCCTCATCATAGGCCTTAATAGTAATCTTTTTGCGGGCATCAATGTAATCTTCAGTGTAGCCTAACTCAGTAAGGAAACTAGCAGAGAAAATATTGAGGCCAGCACCGTTATCTATGAGAACATGACGAACATGCTTTAGACCAAACATGACTTCAATGTGCCGAGGGTTATTATGCGGGTGACTCAAAGAATGGTCATCTTCCTCAGAGAAAGACAAGTAATGTGAGGAGGTCAAGTGACCTACCATGGATTGAAACCATTCGAGATCAAGATCTTTTGGGAAATTTTCCTCGGTGAGGGCTTTGTCCAAGCTTTCCCTATGAGCAGGGGAGATTTTAAGGAGCTCAAAAATAGTTATCTGAGCATTAGTACGTTGTAATTGATTGAGAATGCTATAATTGGAAGCATTAGATGAGGAACCCACTTTTGGATTCTTATTGGCAGAGTCAAACTTAGCTTTGTCTGAAGGTTGAATTGATGTAGATAGGGAAGGCTCAGGGCCTTCGATGATGATCTTAGCACAAGATCAAGTAAAAATGTTAGCACTGACTTGAGACTATTCTTGTTCAGAATACTGAGGCGTAGACCCTCACAAAATGAAAGGTGTTTTGGACTTGGAAGTATCTTCCCTTCCCTTCAGAATGATGACATTACAATATTCAGTATCAATAGGTTCAACCATATTAATGACATTGTTGTTATTGGTGTATGTATAGTTGACCTTAGCATCAATATTTTTGCCTTTAGATGATTCACCTCTTCCATGGGGAGGAAATGGATCTTTGAAAGCTTGGTGATCTGAATTTTTGTTGTGACCTCCCACAACAATAACCTCACTATCGATGAGATCCTGGATTTTATGTCGCGAGTTAAGACAAGTAGCCATTTTATGACCTTTGTTTTAGTGAAAATCACAATAAACGAATTCATTCCACAAAGAGGGTCTTGGTTGTGGATCATAAGGTCATGAATTATCTAGTAAAGTGAGTAAATGGTTGTCCAAGAGAGTCTTTTAAACCGCCTCAAGAGGTTCTCCTAAAGGAGTGAATTCACACTTTGGTCAAGGAGCCCAAGGTTTAGGTCCATAAAATTGTGAAGTACTTGGTTTGGAATCTGCAGCAGCCTATTCAGTGGCTTTGGCCGCTTGAATCGTGGTAGTGAGAGTAAAGGCAGCCTTGGAAATTTTAGGAGTCACATTGTCTACAACTCCATCATTCACAACATTTTGGCTCTTTTTGGGAAATTTGGGCTTATCTTTGCTTGAGGAGGAAGACCCTTGTTTAATTTCCTTGTGTAAGGTCAATTCTCCTTTCTTGATTATAAATGTCTTGATTCTTACAACTTGTTTAATCATGTCATCAAAGGTTAGAGGACCTTGTAGCTATACTTGATACCCAAAGTTGGGGAGAAGATTATCGAGAAAGATGTCCAACTTTTTGGATTCGGGTATCTTGCAAGAATATCGTGTATAAATTTGTCTCCATCTTTGGAGAAATGCCAAGAAGGATTCCCCATGATTTTGTTTCAAGTTGCAAAGATCTCGGATATGAACCAGATGTTGGATGTTGTGAGAATAGTGTTGTAGAAATAAATTGGCAATTTCGTGAAAAGTTTTGATGCCAGTTGGTAGTCTAGAGAACCATTCCATAGCTGACTCTCCCAAACTGCATGGGAAAAGACGCATGAGATAGGTTGTGTCATGTATGACTTCCATGGAGAGAGAACCAAACTCTCTCAAATGGTCTTGAGGGTCAGATGTACCCAAGTATTTATTGTATTTAGGAAGTTCAACTCCTTTGGGAAAAGGAGGCATGCAAAGATCTTTGTCAAATGGGAAAGGACAGATGCTTTGTAGTGTGAATTGTGTAACAGGTTTGTCTTTCTCTTTCAAGAGTTGAGAGGGATGCTCTTGCATAGTTTGCATCTCTTTTCACAAGTAGGAATTTTTAGTTTCTTCCTCTTTCTCAACAAGTGTTTCTACATCATAGTTGGAAGGTAACTTAGCCCCTTGACTGGCTAGTTCAAGAATGTATTTCTCCTTCTCCTCAGCTAGGAGAACTCCCATCATCCTACATAAATATTTATTAGCACGAGCTTGTGCAATCTCTTCTTGAGTTATTTCTGCTTCTACATCATTAGGGGGGTCTTGAGAATGGGACTTACCCCAAATTTTAAAGATGTCAACTCTGCTAGCCTTACCTGATTGGTTATGATCTGCCATCTTGCTAGAATGCAAGGATTCAAGGTGTAAAGACTCGGTATGAAAATATTGAGTGTTCTCAGAATTTGGGTCTTCTTGGAACAAAGGATTTCAAACCCAACTAAGATCCACTAGAAATGACTGCTTATTGTAAGGTCGACGTACCGAGGAAGGAGATCGAGATGATTCCTCACTAGATGTAGCTGGCAATGGTGTGAAAAGCACAAATTCATCTTGATTGATTGAAGGAAATGTTTTGCCACTTCGATTTGTGACAGTCATAGACAAATTTTGAACAAGGAATGTGAACTAGGACCAAACTTGAAACTGTCTCAAAGTAATTGCATAGAACGTGCCAAAAGGTGAAGTATCCTTGGTGCAAATCATCAGAGATGAGGCTATAATAGCCAAGAGATGACTATTGCAACACAAGGCATGACAACACAGATGAAAGAGACCAAAGAGATATGAGACGAGACAAGTTTAAGAAATAATCACATAATTCTCAACCCAAGAAACCAAGTTTTAGACTGTGTGAATATGGAGGGTAGAAAAATAGACCCATATCAGAGACCATATTTGATATAAGTACACCTGACTGAAAAAAGTTAGCTTGCTGTTTTGGAAAAAAGACTTCAGATTCGTGTGAAGAAATGCTCTTTCGCGTGAAGATTCTCACCAACACACATGAAACTTTGTAGTATCGTGCGAAGAATTACACTAGACTGGTGAAGAAAAAGTGACAAAATAACAACACTGTCACCAAATATCATGTGATATTTTCCAGCGTATCGCACAAAGATTCTCAGTAAATGACGCAAAGATTGGGATATGTCATGCGAGACTATACAAATTTTGAAAAAAGAACATTTACCAAATCAGACAGTTGAGACCAGTTTGCGTTTCCCAAGATAAAATCATATGCATAAAGATAAACTATTTCGGGGACAAGACTTACGAAATATTAAAATCCCATTAGGAAAATACTTTAAGAAATAAAGTGGTCCTACTCGATGACAACCTAAAGACATGATACAAGAATTAAGACATAAACGTTTAAGTTACAAAAAGTAACTTCATATTATAACGAGTCTCTGAGGATTTAGGGTTTTAGCATGAATTTTGTAGAAAAGACTTAGGGTATTAGGCCAGAGACCTAATATAATTTGCAGAGAACAGAGGAAGAGGTATAGAACCATGAAAATTTTGAAAGGTTCTAACAAGGGTTTTTCCATTGGCCTGGGTTTCCTCGAAAACATTCATGGTGTTATGAGTTATGTGTTGTGTGCTTATGTTCTTTTCATTTCAGTAATTATATGGTTAAGTTGGAAATTATTAAGTTCATGTTTAAAGTGTTGTAATATGGATTCACCCCCCTCTCAGTATTACTCAATCTTATAAGAATATTTGTGCTCCCATCAATCCTAGAAATAAAAAGGGAAAAAATGGCATGGGATGCTCCATGTCTAGTTCATCCCCAAAGAATTTATTAGCTACACAAACAATATAACATAAGTAAGAGGTGGTATAGAATTTTGGATTTGTACCCACTGTACTAAACTCGACTCTCATTATTTTATTGCACAAAGTGAGTGACAAAACAACTACCTAGTTTAAAATTGGCCCTTGTTTGAGAAACATATGTAGAAATGAGACTTAGGATTCTTTAAAATGAGAATCATCCTTCTCCCCATACAATCTATTGTATGTGGTAAATTTGGCCTTGTTAATCAACCATACACTTCAACATAGTCCTTATTCATCAGATACACACAAGAATGAATATGAGATTATTCATCTTGCCTGTCTGTATGATTCGACCTGCTACCTTCTATCTAGATGGGGTTTCAAAATAGCTCTCAGAATGAGAGTCTCACAACCATAAACCAATCTAGAATGAAGGATTTATGCTTCCATGAATGCAATGAAATGATTAATCTAGAAATGAAACATGCAAGATTAATATAAATGATCCATTTAAACTAGAAATGAGATTAAAACTATGCCATGATTTCAATGAGATTATTCTAGAAATTGAAATTAATCTATTGCAAAATGAGATTATTCTATATGAGATTATGAACTAAGAATGTAGCAACAATTTAGTATTCTAAGAATGCATATGAATAGAAATTCAGGAAGAGTTTTGAATGAGGAATGAGAGTTCTTTTATAGACTCAGAGGTGATCAGAATAGAAAGTTTGCTTTTTGAAATAAAATAGATAGAAAAGCCAGTTTAAAGTAGAAAGCTTTCTTTAAAATAAAACAATAAATTGCTTTCCCTTTGTTTTAACTATTTTCTTTCTTTGATTTTAACTGTTTTATTTATGATTTTAACTGTTTTCTTTCTCTTTAAAGCACAGTTATTTCAAAACTTCTATTTCTGAACAGGAGAGAAGATTTTTGAGAGAATATTTAATTAAATAAATAAATATGACCTCATAAATATGTTTTTCTCAATTACCTGACTAATTAAATTCAATTTTTGAAATGAGGATATTTATTTAATTCATTTTTATGTGTTTTAGCTAAAAGGGGTAAATTTAATTTAATTAAAGTGATAGGACTTTATAATTAAATTAATTCAATCATAGGGTTTATTTAGCCAATTGATATTTAGGAATTAAATATAATGCATAATTAATGTAGATTTAGGATTTTCTCCATTTGACACTTAGGTCGAGTAGAGTCAGTCAAACTCAAAATTTCCTAGTATAATAGGACTTTGATGATTCAGAAGAATGACAAATGCAACAAAATTGGTTAGGGTTGCAAGATGCCAATTTTGGGGTGTTACATTTTGCCCCTCTTTGAATTGATGTGTGAATAGCGCATTGATTCAAAGAATAGTCTGATGCTTGAAGCATAGAAGAATAGATTTGAACATTGGTGATGCAAATTTTGATTGATGAAGATTTCAGAGCCATCTCCAGGAAAAATCTTAACTCTCGGAAGTCTAGGTTAGATTTCCAAGATGCCAGTCAAGTAGAGTTTTTGAGGGTCATCTTCAGAACGAAGCTTGAGCCTCAGAGATCCGGGTTAGAATGCCATGATACCTAATAGATGAAGATTTCAAGAATCATCTCTAGAACGAAGCTTGATCCTCAGGGATCCAGGTTAGGATGCCCTAATACCTAAATAGATTGATATCTTTCACAAGGTTGTCCCCAGAATGAGGCTCAACCTTTAGGAGTTAGGGTTAGATTGCCCTGGTACCTGTCCAACAAGATAATCAATAGATATTTTAGGACTATCTCTAGAATGAAGCTTAGTCCCCCAATATCTAGGTTAGATTGCCAAGACATTGGTTAGATTGACATCTTTCACAAGACTATCCCCAGAACAAGGCTTAACCTTCAGGAGTCAGGGTTAGATTGCCCCGATACCTGTCTCAAAAGATAGTAAATAGAGGTTTTTAGGACTATCTCCAAAACGGAGATTAGTCCTCCAATATCTAGGTTAGATTGCCAAGACATTAGTTAGATCGAGTTTTTGAGAATCATCTCCAGAATGAAGCTTGATCCTCAAGAATCTGAGTTAGATTGCTCAGATACTTAAAAGACGATGAGATGTAGGGAACAAAGATGCCCTTATTGATTGTGGAGTATCCAGTTTTGACTGTGAGGTATGAAAAACTGAACATGCCCCAAGTGATGAGATGCCCCTAACAATGACGACTTTTGAAAATTAGATTAGATTGATTGGAATAGATTCAATGATGTAATCATCCTACCCCCTCAGGAGCGAAATGGAAAGATGACATGCCATAATGATGATGGAGAGCAAAAAATCGTAGATAGATGTTGAATCAAAGATCAAGAACTTAGAATAGATTATGGAAGAATTCGGAAGATTTACAATCAATTTCAAGCAATTTTGAGGTCTGGTTGACCATGTTTGACTAGGGTTGACTAGAGTTGAATAGAGTTGACTTTTGAGGAAAAAAGTCAAAGATTTGAGAAAATGATGATAAGATATGATTCTGACAAGAAAGCGACGTTAGAAAGTCAATTGCACAAGCGTCTGATCGCGTCGGTCCCAAAAAATTTAAAATGCGATTTTGAGCGATATAGGAGTGTCAAATTTTGATTTCGATCACGAAAATGGATTCAGAGCGGTCGAATTAGGTAATAGTGAAGTTTTCATGCAAAATGAAGCACTTTGAAAAATTAGGTCAAAACCCATATATGGACCAAAAGGTCATTTTCAAATCATTTCAACCTTTTGACTTTTGTAAACGGAGCTCTGAGCGAAAATGGTGGTCCCCTATAGCACGCATCGATTCGAGCAATCTAGGAGGCACAGTCGGCCGGCTAGGTACGGACCTCCAGTAAGTGGTCAATGAACCTCTCTATCAATTCCATCTTTACTGTATTTAGTCAATTTTTTACATTGTTTTTCGCTTTTTAGAAAACTATCCGCGGGATTTCACGCGAAGAAGTAGTTTCCTCGCGCGGCTCGTAAGGAAATCTCGCACGAGAAAATTCCTTCTTGCGCCATATGATGGGAATTCTCGTGCGAGAGAGTACCCACGTTCACGCGGGAAACCCTCCAATAGGTGGATTTCTCACGCGGATTGGCAGTAAAGTTCGTGCGAACATCAAAGTTCACGCGGCCCGAAAAACTTCTTCTCTCGGAAGAGTACTTTTTCATGCGAAAATCTACTTCTTCACATGGAGAAAAGTGAGCAGTTAGAATAAGAAATAAGTTTGCATCGTGTCCAATAGCATCTGCGTTAGCATTTTTCCTATCTGTAGGATGTCTTTAATGCTTTATTGCCTCGTTATGCTTTGATTATCTCGGATTACTGATCATGCACTATTGTTTGCATGTCTTGTAGGTTGACTTCCTGAATATTGCATTCAGATCACACCACCCAGCCATTAGCAGACTAGTGGCACAGTTAGACGACGTAGAGACAACGCATCTAGATAGTTTGGGCCTGACCTCTCTCTGTGATGTACCTGAGATTCAGGTAAATCACGGTTTATTGTGAGTAGTTGTTGAGCATTTCCATTTAGAAATGAACACTTTCTACCTTCCACAGGGCGAGATGACAGTGACCCCTGGGGATATTTACAAGATACTGAGGATTCCCTTCCACGGAGCTAGGGTGGAGTATGAGGTGCAGCCGAGACTAGGGACATTGAAACTGAGAGATTGACACTGAGAGAGATACTGCAGGATGACCTTGTCATGAGGAGAGCTATCCCATGGGAGGATCTCATTAGTGTGTGCGGACCCACTCATAGATTAGCAGTGGTATTAGCATGTTTCCTTGGTTTCTATTTGATGTCCGATCGTGGACAACACGGTTTGGAGTGTGGCTGGGGAAGGATGGTACAACAGATGTTATCCTGGCCCAGACATTATGGAGGGGGTCAGTGCATGTTAGCCCACATGTATCATGAGATGCATGAGATCGTCTATCGAGAGGCGAAGAGCATGGCAACCGGGGTATTCATTTTACAGGTATGGGCATGGGAGCATCTTCCTGTGACTCAGTTGATATGCGATGATTTAAGATAGCCTTTAGAGCCATATATCTGTAGGTACAGGAGCATGATTACTCAGCCAGCACTGGGTAAGATAGAGCAGTGGTGAGCCCAGCTTGAGCCCAGCTTCATGATCTAGTAGTAGTAGTATGGAGACCATGGAGATTGATAGAGCCATGAGATGGTGCCACAGAGCAGCTGAGTTATATGTTTTTCTCATAGGCAATGATTGGTCACACTGTTACTGTAACTGAGATATTCCCGCAGAAGCAGGTATGACATCAATTTAGTCGACCACAGGATATTTCATAGGAGTATACTGCATTTGATCAATTTACAGATGAGGTGAGGAGAGGTTGGCTGATGAAGCTGGATCAGGGACAGACCATGATCGACATACAAGCATTGGTCTCGATGCAGTGGGATTACTTGAGAGATGTGGCAGATGGCGGCATGATCGCAGAGTATCAGGAGCATTTTGTGACACACCCATTCCCTAGATTCACAGATCTAGTCAGTATGGCAGGTCGAGGACAGGTAGTACCCCCATAGGTGGTCCATCAGTAGGTTCCTTTGGCTCTACCACTGCAGAGACCATAGCTAGTGCCTCGACCCCGTACCGTATAGGTGGACATACCTGCACACGAGATGAGGATAGATCCCAGTGTGAGTAGAAACGGGAAACAGAGCAGGAGGAGGATGACCGCACAGTTGGAGGACATACAGGATCATGCTCAATAGCAAGAGGTCCCAGAAGAGGACCCGATTTAGGAGGACCAGCCTGCACAGGATCTAGGATAGGGTGCAATTCCTAGTGATGCACCATCACAGGTACATGAGGCCTTGCAGAGAGCGAGGGAGAGGGTACAAGAGTTGACCAAATAGGTTGGAGACTTGACAGTACCGGTATCTGTGCGAGATGCCCAACTTTTAGATAAAGACCGAGAGGTGCAGGATCTCTGAGGGCAACTAAAGATAGCACAGGAGGAGACTCGATATCAGACCGCTCGAGCGGCCTACTACTATGCGTCCTATATAGGGGTGGTGCCTCATGAGGCATCATAGGTTGCCAAATTTTTGACATATGCTAGAGGGTCGGAGGGTGCACAAGCACCACCTCCACCAGATATGCTTCCACCTCCACCTCCTCCAGGTGACGAGGGAGAAGGCCAGAGTTAGATTTGATAGATTGAGAGATGAGATCATAGGATGTATTTGATGCGTTGGCATCCATGTATTTGTAGCACCATTTTGAAATATACCGTGCTCGAGTAGCACCATTTTGTATTGTATCGACACATTGGATATATATGTGAGCTCATCTTTTGGTATCATCACACATGCCACACTTTATTATTTGTGAGATGTTTCCTATATGCTTAGATGTTTTAGATGAGTTAGAATGTATGCAAATGTATGAACATGTTTTTGAATATATGTAAATATATGAAATGCACATGTATGTGATGTTTATGAGTGTAGGCGATGCACATGTTGATGTAGATGCAAAGATGTATGTATGCAAATGATGGATGTGAATGCACTTATGAATGAGAATATGCAAATGTAATGTGTAGATGATAATGAGTTGTGAATGTGTAATGTATATGGTAGTAACATCTCATGCAGGTTGACGAATGCTAACCAAAAGAACATGTGAAGAATCAAAACCAAGGATCGAACACTTGTGCAGTCATGATGAAACCAGGACAGTGAAGAAGAACTCCCCAATGTATGAACCCAAGAGAATGCAATAAAAAGAACACCAAATTGCTGCCACAATGCAAGTCTAGAATGAAAATGCAATCCTATGCTAGATGCAATATGAAAGTGCAATTGTAGTTTCCCTCCAACACCGACACAACATGAAGGTAGGTGGATTCTAGATCCAACTTGGGATGCGAAAGAATGTAAGTATGGCTAGTGCCAACTTCTTTTCAATGTAGCGAGGAGTATATGTTAGGATTAAGTGAATTCATACTTATACACTATATGTATGCTTTGATGCCTTCATGTATTCATATGTATTCTTTATGTGCTACATGCATGCCCTAGTGAATCCATATTTATGTTTGTGTATATAATTCCTAACGTAAGTGAATTCATGTGTAGGCTTCATGTAAGGTTTTACTTTTGGTTTAGTTAGAGCAACGGGGTAACTAAGAATAATCCTATATCTCAATCCATGCTTTGTGACTTAGTAGAATAGTAACCATGATGTCAATATCACCTTCATGAATGTAGTTGTAAGAATTATTTAAATTATTAGCAAGTTTTTATATATCATTAGAACCATGATGCTACAATTAAAATTAAGAGAGTTCAATATAAGTTTTATTGTATTTAAGTTTTAGAGGGAGCCAAGTGTAATCAAGAAAGAAGAAGACTAAAAAAATAAAATGTGTGTAGTCACTATGCATCAAAATATCAAATGTGATCAAAGACTAAGTAACCAATATCTTATGAAATGGAAATGATTATGCTTAATCAAGACCTCAATAAGAATAAACAGGGACAACTATAACTAATAAGCACCCTTAACCAATGGTTCTTTATAATATGATTAAGTATGAAGCGACACATCTCTAGAAGGCAACTCTTCCATCTGCCAAAGACATAAATGGAGGGATGTGAATCATGAGGACGGTTATTATTAATCATAAACCGAAGTAACATTCTGGGAATCCTTCCAATATAAGGTTTGACCCTTGTTCATTCTGGGGGGTGGCTGCAGGCATATGAATTCACAATATCCGAGCATTACAAGGATAATTGAAACCCCATCCCTTCAAGGTATGCACTAATACGTTTCCTTCCTTCTGAACATTCCTCATATCCATGTCTTTCTTACTTAAGAAAATCTGCAAGGAAGAGCAACAAAAGTCTTTCTTTACTCGTATAATCCAAACGTATTTATTAGACTCCATATATTTCCTCTCATTTCATTTTCAGAAAACTTAGTCAAGTCTTTATAATACTCAAATATTTGGAATGAGCATAAAAATACTATAAACACATTAATATTCAGCCAAGTGGAAATTAGAAAAAAAATAATGAAAAGAAGAAAAAAAAAAGGATCCATCATTTGATTAATTTAGACTTATTTAAAAAAATGGTTAGTATTAGGTTTTGTTAAATGTTTAGTATCTGATTTCATTTAATAAATTGTTTTTGTTTTAGTTTTAATGTTAGAATTATTGTATTCAAATTATTCTTTATTTCTTTTATCATTGATAGAGAGTAGGATTTATAAGAACTTATCTGAAAATTCTATATTATTTTGTTCTTAGAATTATTACAAAATTATCATATAGTTCATAAATTGATGTTGAACTATGATTATGCAGTTGCTCTTTTGGCATAACGAAGTAGTCTATGGGTTTAGTTATATGTCTATTGAATTTATTTGAAAGAAGTTACTGAATTTCTTTGTAATATATTTTTGTGCTTGCTTCATTTGGATTTATACTTATGAATCTTAGTTGTATTAAATTCTAGATAATTGAATTGTTAAAGTTATGCATCATCTTGAACAACAATAATAAGTGTAATTAATTGCTCTAGTCATAGTCATTTATTTAGTCAAAATAGATTTGATTATTTAGATAACTTATTTTGGTGCTTGACGCTAATTATATGATTATTTAATCTATTGGGAGACATGTCATTAAGATTAATCTAATATTATTTGTTTATTTTTATCAAGTGTATGCACCCTAAAATGGTCGCCTAGACTTTGGGCCCCATTTATTATTTTATCATTTTATCAATTTTCTGAATCAATGCTTTGCAACATTTTCAATTCAAATCAATTTCCTTGATCAAATTGT
>MU225972.1:644029-657019 GCA_018584345.1 Thuja plicata | reverse complement strand
ATTTCCTTTTATGCATTGCAATCATATAGATTAGATCTCATTTTCATGCATTCAAATCTCTCATTTCATGGTGTATTTGCAATAGACACAACTAGGTCTATCTGAGGGCCTTCATTTTACATTTTTAGACATCCATGACTAGAGAACTATGGATCGATATTTGAGGCCTCATTCTTGAGAAACCTTGGATGAAATGATTCATAGAAGTGTGACAACATTTAAGCACACATCAAGTACGTTGCATATCATATTAATCTTATTATTTCTCACCAATTCTTGAGACCAAGTGGTTTATCTATGACAATACTGCATGAACGATGCTAAGAGAGAAAGGTATATTTTCTATTTGATTATGTTAATGGAAAAATAACATCATGTTTTATTCTCTCAAAAGAAACTAGTTATGTAGCTCGAATGTTGGCATTGTGGATAGTATAGATTATACTACAGGGTTTATTATTGTTATGAGTTGTTTTCACTTAATGCTTGTTTCATTTCAATTAATTTCGTTTGAAATGGTGTCATGGTTAGAAATTTTAATATTAGTAGTACTTTAGATTATAATTGATTAACTCTAGAATAAATAAATAAAAAAAAAAAGAATTATTTTGTATTTCTAGTTGCTGAGCATTAAATTGACATGATACTTTTAGAAACCAATCAATATCATCTAAAGGAAATATTATGCTATATGCTTGTGTGGGTTATGGGATTATGTATAAGCGTATTTATATGTTATATTAGATTTTACGAGTTTGAATTAATAATTATATGTGTGTCATTCCTTCTTGTAGATGTTTATGGTTATGGTTGTACACTTGTAAAGATGTCCTTGGTTCTCTTATTCATTCTTGGTCTAATAATAGATAACTTGTTATTCATTTGATCACATTTCATCATAACTAGGTTGATCATTAGGAGCAAAGGAGGTATAGAGCTTATGCCATGTTTTCATGGGATTGTATAAGTACTTAGGGAATTTGAGGTTTATATTGATTGTCCTAATTTAATGATGTTAATCATGAGGATAGTTTTAATGTACTGAATTATGGTATTATCTTAAGATTTGGTTGTATTTCATTCCTATGTTTTCTTGGAAGGCATTTTAGTGAATACTATAATTGAGGTGGTTTCATGGATATTATATTAGTGTGAGTTAAAGTCTATCTTGAGTTATGGAATTAGAGTCAATTTATCAATTTCAATTCTAGGAATGTCTCTGTTCCACCTAAGTGGGTGGTAGCCGAAGGGAAAACTGTCTGGGGAAACAGACCCTAGAAAGGGTTGCATACCCGCTTTCTTGATTTTATAAATAGATAGTTTGAAATGGGAAAATCTGAACTACAAAGTCTTTGAGCATGAACATAGGCAAGGCCATCAATGATGAGCCCTCGAGACTTAGGTCTAATCCCTTAGGGTTTCTCTATTGGTATTTATTGTTCATCCTAATAAAAATATGAGAAAGGTTATAATTATGATCACATAATTAATGTTACTAACTCTTGTGACTTGCATCTAGTTTTGAGACATGTGTGCAGATATAGGAATTGAAAAACATGATGGAGGAACAAGGAAGAAAACTTCAAGTATGCAGTGGTATTAGTTATTTGTATCTTATCTTGTGCTAAATTATTATCATAAGAATGTTCATCTTGGTGTTTAAGATGGAGATAATTGTAGCTCTTCTTAGTATTAGTCTTTCTTGAGATTTTATATTAATACAATACAATGTATATATAATACAAAAGAAAAAAAAGTATTCCGCATGTTTTGTTGAGAAATATGTCCTTGAGTTGAGGCTCACTCGGTGGGGCATTACAACAATTCTAGGACATGGTTGTGAGACCTATCATATAATCATCATCATTGAGAATTTTTGGAACATCGAAGTCGATACAATCCTTACTAGTGCCACTGTGACCATAAGAATATGAATATGAATTTCATCAGATAAAATGTAGGAAATAAACGTAAGCACCAGGGCACAAAAGCCAAGATGACCTGAACATTGTTTCCAGTTGATATTGCAAGAGTACACTAGTATCGAGGCATTCAAAGCCAAGATAACCATGAGTGCGATCGTGCATAAACAAACAGAGCAATAACAGTTAAGGAGACAGTAACAACCTCACCATGGTGTACAAATAAACAAGATCAAGGGATGTGAAGCTTTTCCACCTTAGTGCAGGAGCTCTTAACACATACACCCTATTTATTTGACGTTTATGGATCATCGGGACTACACCAACAAGTAGTAGACAAAGAAAATATCAATGAAATCCATGAGAATAGATAACATACAAAGAAAGATTCAATCATAGCTCAGCCAGTTTCAAATTTTTTGAATATGTATGTGTATAGGGTGTTGAAAAACACTATTGTACTTGTGAGTGCATTGTATTTGATTATTATCGATAGATGTTTACGTTTGAGATATCCGATGTGTGTTGAAAAACACAGATGTGTCCAAAGATAGTGTTGAAAAACATTGTTTATGGTGGTGTTTAAAAACACCAGTTTGTGTCAGTAGTGAGTTGTCCTTGAGAAGTGACAATATTACTAACTCAGGTGTAAACCAAAGATGTGATCAAATGGGGGACCTATGCCCTCAAGTAATGATGATTGACTCAACATATGTTGCAAGGACAAACTAGATTTGGTTTCCCCTAGGCATATGGCATTGAATCAATGTCAAGTCAGGAGGGTTCACAAAGGAACCAAAGTGTCACAAAAGTGACCAAAAGCTATGTACAAACTAAAGAAATGAATCATCAAGACTGAGTATTGATAGATAGAGCATTTGAGTATAACTCCAACTGTAACGGATGCGAGAAATCTCAAAAGTATGGCGATAGTAGACAGACGCAGTGAGAACCACTAGTGACTGATGCGAGAGAGAGTCTCAAGTGAAGCGATCATAGGACTAGCTAGACATCAGTAGGAAGACACAGTGAGAACCACTGGTGAATGATGTTAGGGAGATTCTCAAGGAGAGAGAACTCAGTATAAGATAAGCCACAGTAGGCAGATGCACTGAGAACCACTGGTGACTATTGTGAAGAAGACCTTGAAAGGTAATAGGATACTGCTCCCTAGACCAAGAGGGTGCCCATAGAGTATGACCAGCATCAATCCATGTAAGTTGGTGTCTTGACGGGAAACTGAAAGCATGCGGAAAGGCAAATGCAAGTAGGAAAGCAGTAAAGTAGCAAAATAAATGCATAGAGCCAAGTGGTGCTGTGATAGATATAGCAATGTGGAACAAGAGGTGCCTATTTAACATGTTTTCACCTTCTTTGTAGAAATTTTTTTGCTACCATGACGCTTGTTTGCCAGGTTTTCATCAATGACACCTTTTCTTTTTTTTTCTCTTTTTTTGTATTTTTCATTTTTTTAATTTTTTTTTGTATTTTTGGAATATATAATTTTTTTTGGAGATACATCAAAGTGCCTATCGCTAGGTTTTCACTAAGATGATCATTTTTTCAGGACTTTTTCAGATTTTTAGAATTTTTTAGGACTTTACTATATACAGGAGCATACTAAAGATGCCTCAGTTGTAGAACCATTTTAGATGAAGAGCGTTGATGGTCTCTTTGATTTTCTCTCCTTCAGTAGTAGAAATTTGATAGGTGCCAGACCCAAATACTGTCATGACAACATACAGATCAAGCCAATTTGCTTCAAATTTTCCTTTCTGGATCTGATGTTGTCGAATCTTAAGGTTCTCCCTCAAAATGAGGTCACCCGCTTGGAAATCCCTTGGTCTAACCTTCTTGTTATAACTCTTGGACATCCTTTTCTGATATTCTCTAAGGTGATTGAATGCCACTTGCCGACGTTCATCAAGTAGTTCTAGCTTTTGTAGCCGAGATACTCTGTTATCATCATCAATAATGAGGCCTTTCAGAGAGACTTGCAGAGAAGGAATCTCAACCTTAATTGGTAACACAGCATCTTCTCCATAAACCAAAGCATAGGGAGTAGCCCCTATTGGTGTTCTTATGCTTTTCCTATATGCCCAGAGAGCTGGATTGGTCTGGAGATGCCAATCTCATCCAGATTTGTGCACTCTGCGATGCAGGATTTTAAGGATTGTCTTGTTTGATGCTTCTGCCTATCCATTACCCTGAGGATAATAGATGAAAGACCAATGCTGAGTGATTTTAAACTTAGAACATAACTTTGTCAAATCCTTGTTTTTGAATTGCCCCCCATTATAAGTGATTATTGTTGAGGGTACACCATACCCGTAGATGATGTAGTTGAGAATGAACATAGCTACCAATTTTCCATTGGCAACGGTGAGAGGGACTGCCTCCACCCACTTGGTAAAATAGTCTGTAGCTGTGATTATGAACTTATGTCCATTTGAGGACGAGGGATAAATCTGACCCACCAAGTCAAAGGCCCATTGTTGAAATGGCCAGAAAGTAATGAATGGAATGAGCTTCTTGGTTGGAGCATGAATCATATTACCATGTAGTTGACACTATTTGCAAGACTTAGCAAACTGTGTAGCTTCTTTCTCCATATCTGGCCAATAGTAACTAGCTCTAAAAAGTTTACAGGCCAATGTCAGGCCGTTAGAGTGACACCCATAGATGCCTTCATGCACCTCTACTAACACATGTTTGGACTCATTGGGTTCTAAACACCTAAGAAGGGTACCGTCTAGACCGCGCCTGCACAAGTCGTTAGCTATGATGAAAAACTGTGAAGCAGTATAGATTAAGTGACGTTTCTCATTCTGGGTGTAAGTGTCCAGAACAATTTGGTCATGAAGGTAGGAAAAGATATGATGGTAATGGGATGAGGCATGTCCAATGACAAAACAAATTATCTGGGATTCAGGGGAATTATAGGTTGGGTAGCATAACGTCTCCACTAGGAATTCATGTCGAAAATCATTTTCTAGCATCTGTAACATGGAAGCAAGAGTAGCCATGGCATCTGCTACTTTATTGTCTACCCTTGGAACTTTTTGAAATGTGATGTGAATAAAATAATTTTTGAGGTCATCAACCAACCGTTTATAAGGCACCAACTTGTCATCCTTTGTCTGATAGATATCATTTACTTGATTGATGACTAACTATAAATCTCCAAGGACAATGAGTTTGTCTACTCGCCACTCAATGGTGATCTTCATACCATTGATTAAGGCTTCGTACTCATAAATGTTGTTTGTACAAGGAAACAACATCTTATATGCTTTTGGTAAAGAGTACATTTGAGGTGTAATGAATAGTATCCCAGCACCTGACCCCTGTTGGGTAAATGAACCATCAAAAAACATAGTCCAGGATTGATGTGTGAGAAGTAATATGGACTCATCTGGGAATTCAATATGCAATGGTTGATGATCTACTAGAGGTGCTTCTGCCAATTGATCTACAATTATATGTCCCTTAATGGCTTTCCTTTCTACATACTCAATATCAAATTCATTGAGAAGCATGACCCATTTAGCTAGTCTACCCATGAGGGTAGATTTAGTGAGAAAATATTTCAGAGGATCAATTTTAGCAATTAGGCATGTAGTATGAGCTAGCATGTAGTGTCGTAGCTTTTGTGAAGAAAAAACCACTGCAAGAAAAGCCTTCTCTATAGCAGAATATTTTGTTTCATATGAGACCAGAGTTCTACTAATGTAATAGATAGCCCTTTCTTTGTTATCCTGATCTTCCTGAGCTATTAAGATACCCAATGATGTGTCTGTAGAAGAGATGTAAAGTATAAGAAGCTTCCCGTGAATAGGAGGCATCAATATTGGTAGGTTCGCAGGATATCGTTTAATTTGTTGGAACCCCTCATTACATTCTTTTCTCCATAGTTAAGTCACACCCTTGTGTAAAGTCTTGGTGAATGGTTTTGACTTGTCCGCCAGATGTGAGATGAAGCGCCGGATAGACTGTAGTCGGCCTTGAATTCCTCTCATTTGTTTGATATTATTTGGTGGTGAAATTTCCATGATAGCTTGTACTTTCATAGGATCCACTTTGATGCCTTTTGTAGAGATGATATAACCAAGAAATTTTCCAGATGTTATGCCAAATGCACATTTATTAGGATTGAGCCTCAAATTGAACTATTCCATGTGATCTAGTATAGGACCTAGATCTACAAGATGTTTCTCTTGGTGCGTGCTCTTAGCTAGAGTGTCATCAACATAATCTTCCATTGTTTTATGCATCATGTCATGAAATATAGTAGTGACACCTCTTTGATATGTAGGACCAACATTTTTAAGTCCAAAGGGCATGAAATTCCAACAGAAAGTACCACATGACATGTGAAATCAGTTTTCTCTTGGTCCTCTGGCATGGTCTTTATCTGGTTGTAGCCAGACAAACCATCCATTAGTGAGTACATTTCATACCCTGCTATCATATATAAAATCATATCAATATTAGGCAATGGAAAGTCATCCTTAGGACATGCCAGATTCAAGTCTCTGAAGTCTATGAAGACTCAAATAGATTTATCATGTTTTGATACTAGAACAATGTTAGAGATCCATTCTGCATAGTCAATTACTCTGATAAATACTTTCTTAATAATTTTCTCCAATTCAGCTTTGACAAGTAGAGCCACATGTGGATGCATTTTTCAAAGTTTTTTCTTGATGGGCTTGACACTTGGTGCAATGGACAAATGGTGCATGATTAGATTAGGCTCTAATCATGGCATGTCTGAATATTTCCATGTAAAGTTTATCTTTTTGCTCCAGAAGAATGTAGTGAATTCCTCTCTTTCTGCCTCAGATAGTGATTGTGCCAAGTGAATGATTTGAGGTTCAGCTTCTATACCCAAGTTGATTGGCTGAGTTGGTTCAATAAGAACATAAGATCATCCATAGAAATGACTCAAAAGTGCATCAAGTATCTCATCCTCAGGCGCCTTAGAGAGGTTTTCACCCTTGGATACGTCCTTTATTTTGACTTTATTAGGCTCTGATACTCCCACAATGTGTTTTTCACCATTAGAGCACCAATTTTTTCTTCTTTCGATTTTGTGACTAAGATACTTGATATCAGCCTCAGTCATGTTGACACTTTTTTTGCTAGTGGAGGACATTACAGGTTAGAAAACATGGAGGTAATAGGCAAGAGTGTAATCATTTTGGAATGTAAGGACTTCACTAGATGGGGAGGTAGAGTTCCAGTCTATAAGCTCAGGATGACGGAGAGAAAAAGAAGGGATAGGTTTAAGTGTGTTCACAGTATAATCATTGAAAGCATGGATAAGCAAGTCAAGACCTAAATGTTCTCATCCAGAGGTATAGTCAAATTACTTTGATTCCTAGCAATTATAGTAGAGGACACGTTAATAGATATGGAGTTAGACTTGTTTAACCTTACACTAGACCCTTCACCTACTTCAAGAAGGTTTTCATGTGTGTGAACTGTATCTATATCCCTGTCAGAGGTAGCATATGATAAAACATCAAACTCTTACTCATGAGAGTCTATTTCATCATTGAATGTCATATCAAGAACATGAGTGAAATCAACCCTTTGTCTCCAGTTTGGATGATTTCTACCTAGAACCTCTACTATGGTTAGATGAGCACCTTTTGACCTAGGTACCTCATTAGTGTTTGTAGCATCATCTTCTTCTTATGTAGTGAGAAGTGGATGAGATTCTTGTTCAAACTATTCTTGAAAGTTTGGTGGTATGTATAAATCACCTTGATGACATGGATTTACAGTTTGTATTTCTTTCCACTCCTCATAGGTTAACGGAGCAAGTGAAGTGGTGTCATCAGAATTGCTGTTAGTTTCTACTATATTGACATGCGGTATAAAGTCATCTGGCTTAGGAAAGAATGTTTTCAGGTCTGGAGGAATAGGACAAGGAAAACTATCCTCCTCAGAACTGTCTTCAGATTCTTCAGTTTTAGATGTTTCTTCAGGTATTGATTTTTTATCTGCTCGAGGTACAAACTTGTTTATCCCTAGTTTAAATGTGAGTTTCTTGAAGCCTATACCTGTAGAGTCACGTGTTCTGCAACCAATAGCTTCAAGTGGTGTGATCAATCCCTTATGGTTCACACCTATAGGACCATTTCCTTTGTAGCCAAAAAATTGCATAATAGATAGACCTTTGCCATACTGCTCAAGATTTATATCATAAGGTGGAGTAGTTTGTTTAGAAGTGTCTTCTCCTTTATAGATCCAAGCTTTGATAGCTCCATTTTTAGCTTCTTCTTCTAATGGTACCATGGATTGTACAAAGGTACCACCATACTTTGTTGGAGGAAGAACTATAGAAGGTTTAGTGCTCTTAGAAGGTCTACCAAAAGAATGTGGAGACAAAGACAGAGATGTAATAGATAGTATAGGTTCAATCTGATATCCTCCCATGTAAGTTTCTTTGAGTGTCAAACTCTTTTCCATTTCTTTTAATTTAGTCTCAAGGAGCTCAATAGATTCTCTATTGGTAGGCACAAATATGTCAGTAGATTTTGTGAGGGAATTGAAATCATAGCATGTATTAGCGGGTATAGTCACTTCTGATCCTTGGAATGTGAACTTAATGCACTTAAGGTATGTTGAAGGGACAGCCTACATTTCATGGATCCATGTCCTGCCTAATAGAATATTGTATGCCAAAGGAATTTCAAGCACTTGACAGGTAACATCTCGTTCAACAGAGCCAACTCTGATTGGCAACACAACTAGCCCCTTAGATTTACGTTCTTCTTCATCATAGGCCTTAATAGTAATCTTTTTTCAGACATCTTTGTAGTCTTCACTATAGCCTAACTCAGTAAGGAAGCTAGCAGAGAAAATATTGAGGCCAGCATCGTTATCTATGAGAACACAACAAACACACTTGGGACAAATCATGACTTCAATGTGTAGAGGGTTATTATGCAGGTGACTCAAAGAATGGTCATCTTCCTCAGAGAAAGACAAGTAATGGAAGGAGGTCAAGTGACCTACAACAGATTAAAACCAGTCAATATCAATATCTTTTGGGACATTTGCCTCAGTGAGGGCTTTGTCCATGATTTCCCTTTGAGAAGGGGAGATTTTTATCAGCTCAAAAATAGTGATTTGGGCATTAGTACGTTGCAATTGATCGAGAATGTTGTAATTGGCAGCATTAGATGAGAAACCCAATTTTGGAATCTTATTGGCAGAGCCAACAATAGCTTTGTCTACAGGTTGTGTTGATGTAGACATAGAAGGCTTAGGGCCTTTGAGGATGATCTTAGCATGAGATCGAGTAACAAAATTAGCACTGACCTGAGGTTGTTCTTTTTTGGAAGACTGAGGCATAGACCCTCACAAGATGAAAGGTGTTTTGGGCTTGGGATTATCTTCTCTTCCCTTGAGAATGATGACGTTATAGTATGCAGTATCAATAGGTTATGTATGTGGTAAATTTGGCCTTGTTAACTCACCATACACTTCAACATAGTCCTTACTCATCAGATACACACAAGAATGAATATGTGATTATTCATCTTGCCTATCTGCATGATTTGACCTGTTGCCTTCTTTCCAGATGGGGTTTCAAAATAGCTCTCAGAATGAGACTCTCACAACCATAGACCAATCTAGGAATGAAGGATTTTTCTCCATGAATGCAATGCAATGCAAGATTAATCTAAGACATGATTTCAATGCAATTATTCTAGAAATTGAAATTAATCTATTGCAAAATGAGATTATTCTATATGAGATTATCAACTAAGAATGTGACAATAATTTAGTATTCTAACAATGCATGAAAGTAAGTGGGGGTTTTTAATGAGGTATGAGAGTTGTTTTATAGACTCAGAGGTGATCAGAATAGAAACTTTCCTCTTTGAAATAAAACAGATAGAAAAGCCAGTTTAAATTACAAAGCTTTATTTAAAAGAAAACAATAAATTGTTTTCCCTTTGCTTTTACGGTTTTCTTTCTTTGGTTTAACTATTTTATTTGTTTTATCTATTTTCTTTCTCTTTAAAGCATAATTAAAAAGAAGTTTCCAATTTTGAACAGGAGAGAAGATTTTATTGACAATATTTAATTAATAAAATAGAATATGACCTCATAATTTCTTTTTCTATTATCTAAATAATTAAATTCAATTATTGAAAATGAGGATATTTATTTAATAATTAAATATTATTTAATTCATTTTTATGTTTCTTAGCTAAAGGGGGTGAATTTAATTTAATTAAAGTGCTAGGACTTTATAATTAAATTAATTCGATCATAAGGTTTGTTTAGCCAATAGATATTTAGGAATTAAATATAATGTATGATTAATGCAGATTTAAGATTTTCTGCATTTGACACTCAGGTTGACTAGAGTCAGTTAAAACTCAGAATTGCCTAGTACAATAGGACTTTGATGATCTAGAAGAGTGACAAATGCAACGAAATTGGTTAGGGTTGCAAGATGCCAATTTTGGGGTGTTACATTTTGCCCCTCTTTGAATTGATGTGTGAGCAGCGCATTGATTCAAAGAATAGTCTGATGCCTAAAGCATAGAAGAATAGATTTGAACATTGATTGGTGCAAAGATGGATTGATGAGGATTTCAGAGCCATCTCCAGGATAGAGCTTGACTCTTCGAAGTCTAGGTTAGGTTGCCGAGATGCCGGTCAAGTAGAGTTTTCGAGGGTCATCTTTAGAATGAAGCTTGATCCTCAGGGATCCGGGTTAGGTTTCCCTGATACCTAATAGATTAAGATTTTGAGGATCATCTCCAGAACGAAGCTTGATCCTTAGGGATCCAGGTTAGAACGCCCTGATACCTAAATAGATTGATATCTTTCAGTAGGCTATCCTCATAACAAGGATTAAACTTCAGGAGTCAGGGTTAGATTGTCGCGATACCTATCCAACAAGATAATCAATAGAGATTTTAGGACTATTTCCAGAATGAAGCTTAGTCCCCCAATATCTAGGTTAGATTGCCAAGAAACTGGTTAGATTGACATATTTCGCTAGGCTATCCCCAAAACAAGGCTTAACCTTCAAGAGTCAGGGTTAGATTGCCCCGATACCTGTCTCAAAAGATAATAAATAGAGATTTTTAGAACCATCTCTAGAACAGAGCTTGATTCAGGAGTAAGGATTAGAATGCCCCAATTCCCAATAGATGAGTTTTTGAGAATCATCTCCAGAACAAAGCTTGATCCTCAAGAATCTGAGTTAGATTGCTCAGATAATTAATAGATTGAGATTTCAAGAATCATCTCCAAAACAAAGCTTGATCCTCAGGGATCAGGGTTAGATTGCCCCGATACCTAAATAGATTGATAAGATGTAAGGAACATAGATGCCCTTATTGAATATGGAGTATCCAGTTTTGACTGTGAGGTACGAAAAACTGAACATGCCCCTAGTGATGAGGTGCCCCTAGAAATGAGGACTTTTGAAAATCAGATCAAATTGATTAGAATAGATTCAATGATGTAATCATCCTGCCCCCTCGGGAGCGAAATGGAAAGATGACACACCATAATGATGATTGAGAGCAAAAAATCGCAGATAGATGGTGAATTAGGGATCAAGAACTCAGAACAGATTACAGAAGAATCTGGAAGATGCAGAATCAATTTTGAGCGATTTTGAGGTTTGGTTGACCAGAGTTGACCAGAGTTGACTTTTGAGGAAAAAAAGTCAAAGAATTTAAGAAAATGATGATAAGATATGATTCTGATGAGAAAGCGACGTCAGAAAGTTGACTGCACAAGTGTATGATTACGTTGGTCCCAAAAATTTCAAAATACAATTTTGAGCTATATAGAAGTTTTAGATTTTGATTTCAATCATGAAAATGGATTCAGAGCAGTCAAATTAGGTAATGGTTAAGTTTTCACGTAAAATGGAGCACTTTGAAAAATTAGGTCAAAACCTATTTAAGGGCGAAAAGGTCATTTTTCAAATCATTTCAACCTTTTGTCTTTTGTAAATTGAGCTCTGAGCAAAAATGGTGGTCCCCTATAGTATGCATCGATTCAAGCGATCTAGGAGGCACAGTCAGCCCGCAGCGTATGGACCTCCAATAAGTAGTCGATAAACCTCTCTGCATTTTAAATTTCGTTAATTTCGGTCAATTTTGCACAATTTTTCTGTGTTTTTAGGAAATGGTCCACGAGTTTTCACGTGAAGAAGTAGTTTCTTCATGCAGCCTGTAGGGAAATCTCGCATGACAAAACTCCTTTTCACGCTATTCAGTGGGAAAGATCACGCGGGAGAGTACCCATGTTCACGCGAGAAACCCTTCCATAGGGTGTTTTCTCGCGTGACAAGTCATAAAAGTTTGCGTGAACATAAAATATCGCGCAACCAGACCAACTTCTTCATGTAAAAGAGTACTTTATCACGCAAAAATCTTCTTCTTTGCATGGGAAAAAGTGAACAATTAGAGCATGAAATCAGTCTGCATCGTGTCCAATAGCATTTGCGTCAGTGTTGTTCCTGTCTGTAGGATGTCTTGAATGCTTTACTATCTTGTTATGCTTTGATTATGTCAGATTATTGATCGTGTACTATTGTTTACATGTCTTGCAGGTTGACTTTCCAGATATTGCCTTCCGATCACACCACCCAGCTATCAACAGATTAGTATCACAACTAGATGATGCAGAGACAACGTGTAACACCCCAAAATTGGCACCTACTAATCCAATCAATTTTGGTGCATTTTCTCATCTTCGAAGTCCTATTGTACTAGGAAAATTCTTCTCTTGATTGACTTTAATTGACTGAGTTTCAAATGTAGAAAACCCAAATTTGCATAAATCTGACATTACATTTAATTCCTAATTTATCAAATAATTATTAGCTAAAAAACCCCTATGATTAATTGGTTTAATCCTAAAGTCCTAAGTGCTTTTAATTAAATCAATTCCACCCCCTTTGGCTAATATACATAAAAGGAATTGAAAGGTTATTTAATTATTGGATGAATTATCCTCAAAAAGGAATTCCATAATTTCATGTGAAAGGACACTTATGTGGCAATAATTCACC
>MU225972.1:607650-622840 GCA_018584345.1 Thuja plicata | reverse complement strand
GGAGAGAGCACCAAACTCTCTCAAATGGTCTTGAGGGTCAGATGTACCCAAGTATTTATCGTATTTAGGAAGTTCAACTCCTTTGGGAAAAGGAGGCATGCAAAGATCTTTGTCAAATGGGAAAGGATAGATGCTTTCCAACATGAATTGTGTAACATGTTTGTCTTTCTCTTTAAAGAGTTGAGAGAGTTACTCTTGCATAGTTTGCATTTCTTTTCACAAGCGGGAGTTTTTCAGTTTCTTCCTCTTTCTCAACAAGTGTTTCTACATCATAGTTGGAAGGTAAATTAGCCCCTTGATTGGATAGTTCAAGAATGTATTTCTCTTTCTCCTCAGCTAGGAGAAATCCCATCATCCTATAGAAATCTTTATTAGCATGAGCCTGTGCAATCTCTTCTTGAGTTATTTCTATTTCCACATCATTAGGGGGGTCTTGAGAATGGGACTTACCCCAAGTTTTAAAGAGGTCATCTCTGCTAGCCTCACATGATTGGTTATGATTTTCCATCTTGCTAGAATGCAAGGATTCAATGTGTAAAGACTCGGTATGAAAAGATTGAGTGTTCTTAGAATTTGGGTTTTCTTGAAACAAAGGATTTTAAACCTGACTAAAATCTACTAGAAATGACCATTTGATGAAAGGTTGACGTACCAGGGAAGGAGATAGAGATGATTCCTCACTAGATGTAGCCGAAAATGGTGTGGAAAGCACAGATTTGTCTTGATTGATTGAAGGAAATTTTTTACCACTTTGAGTTGTGACAGTCATAGACAAAGTTTGAACAAGAGATGGGAACTAGGACCAAACTTGAAACCGTCTCAAAGTAAATTCATAGAAAGTGCCAAAGGGTAAAGTGTCCTTGGTGCAAATCATCAGAGATGAGGCTAGAACAACCAAGAGATGACTATTATGACACAATGCATGACAACACAGATGAAAGAGACCAAAAAGATATGAGATGAGACCAGTTTAAGCAAGAATCACATAATTCTCAACCCAAGAAACCAAGTTTCAGACTATGTGAAGATAGAGGACAAAAAAATAGACCCAGATCAGAGACCAGCTTTGACAGAAGTACGCTTGACTGAAAAAAATTAACTTGTTGTTATGGAAAAAATACTTTAGACTCACGCAAAGAAATTCTCATTCACGTGAAGATTATCATCGGCGCACATGAAAATTTGTAGTCTCGTGTGAAGAAAGACACCAAACTGTTGAAGAAAAAGTGACAAAATAATAGCACTATTACCAAATGTCGCATGATAGTTTCCAGTGTATTGCGTGAAGATTCTCAATTAATGATGTGAAGGTTGGGAAGTGTCACGCAAAACTATGCAAATTTTGACAAATGAACATTTACAGAATCAGATAGTTGAGACTAGATTGTGTTTCCCAAGATAAAATCATGCTATTTTCTGATAGATAGTTTGAGTTACAGATTGTTTTGGACATGTTCAAGATTGAAAATTTGTGTGTTTTGATGATAGTTTCGATTGTTCAAATGATACACCCACGCAAAACACATTTAACAGAGTGTTTGTAGTACCAAAAAAGGAACATCACAATCCTAGGATAGCCAGGACAATATCTATTGAATCCCCACTTGAACTGAAGTTTAGCTACACCTACTCTTAGTGGAAAACTTAGAAGCTTGGAGGCACGAACTCCTCCTTACATGTGCACTCACTTCTCAGGCACACCAAGCTTTGAACCCCAAAGGAATTGCTTCCCAAAGGGTTGTTGTCTCTACTAAGAGTTGTAAGAGTGTGGGGTGTCTTAGTAGGTCTTTGACCTTTCGTGCCAATAGATAGAGGGTTTTTGGAAACTAGAACAACAGTTTGTAGTAAGGACATATGTTCAGGTGGTTGTGATCAAGTCATTTTCCCAATTAAGGGGGCTCTCCCAATCCTTTCAAAGCAAGGCTTTCACCTTAACAATGTAGGGAATTTAACGCACCACTAGGGTACTGGAGGAGATTTTGGTTTCCATAATGAATTCACACCTGTCTATTGTGACATTAATCACAATAGCATTTTTTTTATATCAGTTCGAAAGGGCTTGGCTTTAGACTGTTATCGGTTGGGCATCCACTCTCACCGGCTCTGCTAAAGCTCTCGGGAGGTAGCCACTCTAGAAGAATCACATAAATTTCTCTTACACCCAAGATCCATAAAGGCGAGGGGAGAGGATACATTCATGTAGTTCTTAGGATTACAATCTAAAAAACACTTCAATCACGCAAGACAATGATTCATTTTAAGCACCAACCGAAGTGTGTTTTAACTACTAAAAATAGACATGAGAATTTGTGAAAACACGCAAGGTCTTCGACAAACATCCTGCAATAAACCCATTAGTAGTTTGTAATGCCTTTCTTCATGTCAGTGTCCTGCAATGAACATGTTAGAAGTTTATGATGGCTTTTCTTTATCTCAGCATCCTGCAAACCATTGTTAAGCTGTTTCAAAAGATAAAATTAGAGAAACACAGATGTCAGAAAATAGTAGATGGTTATAAAATTGAGACAATAAAATATCAAATGAAAGCTCTGGTGTGTAATTTCACATGATGATTTATACTAGATCATGCGAAGAAGTGCAAAGAGCCATGCGAAGAACTAGAAAGTTCACGTGATACACTCAGAAAGTTCACGTGAGATTAAAATAGAGCAGTACAAAAGTACAGATAGAATGCAAAAAAATGAAAAAAATGAAATGAAATGAGGTCAAAACAGAAATGTACCTACCCCACGGTGGGCGCCAGAAATGTATGTGGTAAATTTGGCCTTGTTAACTCACCATACACTTCAACATAGTCCTTACTCAACAAATACACACAAGAATGAATATGAGATTATTCATCTTTCCTGTCTGCATGATTTGACCTATTGCCTTCTATCCAGACGAGGTTTCGAAATAGATCTCAGAATGAGAGTCTCACAACCATAGACCAATCTAGGAATGAAGGATTTTTCTCCATGAATGCAATGCAATGCAAGATTATTCTAAGAATTGAAAGATGGAAGATTAATCTAAGACATGACTTCAATGCAATTATTCTAGAAATTGAAATTAATCTATTGCAAAATGAGATTATTCTATACGAGATTATCAACTAAGAATGTGGCAATAATTCAGTATTCTAACAATGCATGAAAGTAAGTGGGGGTTTTTAATGAGGAATGAGAGTTCTTTTATAGACTCAGAGGTGATTAGAAGAGAAAATTTCCTCTTTGAAATAAAACAGATAGAAAAGCCAGTTTAAATTAGAAAGCTTTATTTAAAAGAAAACAATAAATTGTTTTCCCTTTGCTTTAACTATTTTCTTTCTTTGATTTAACTATTTTATCTGTTTTCTTTCTCTTTAAAGCATAATTAAAAAGAAGTTTCCAATTCTAAATAGGAGAGAATATTTTATTGACAATATTTAATTAATAAAATAGAATATGACTTCATAATTTCTTTTTCTCAATTATCTGAATAATTAAATTCAATTATTGAAAATGAGGATATTTATTTAATAATTAAATATTATTTAATTCCTTTTTATGTGTCTTAGCTAAAGGGGGTGAATTTAATTTAATTAAAGTGCTAGGACTTTATAATTAAATTAATTCGATCATAAGGTTTGTTTAGCCAATAGATATTTAGGAATTAAATATAATGTATGATTAATGCAGATTTAGGATTTTCTGCATTTGACACTCAGGTCGAGTAAAGTCAGTTAAAATTTAGAATTGCCTAGTACAATAGGACTTTGATGATCTAGAAGAGTGACAAATGCAACAAAATTGGTTAGGGTTGCAAGATGTCAATTTTGGGGTGTTACAGGTTCAACCATATTAATGACATTATCATTATTGGTGTATGTATAGTTGACCTTGGCATCAGTATTTTTCCTTTAGATGATTCACCTTTTCCATGAGGAGGAAATGGGTCTTTGAAAGCTTGGTGATCATAGTTATTTTTGTGACCTCCCACAACAATAACCTCACTATAGATGAGATGCTAGATTTTATGCCACAAATTAAGACAAGTAACCATTTTATGACCTTTGTTTTGATGAAAATTGCAATAAGAGGATTCATTCCACCAAGAGGGTCTTGGTTATGGATCATAAGGTTGTGAATTATCTAGTGGAGTGAGTAAATGGTTTTCCAAGGGAGTCTTGTAAACTGCATCAAGAGGTTCTCCTAAAGGAGTGAACTCATGCTTGGGTCTAGAAGCCCAAGGCTTAGATCCAGAAAATCATGAAGCACTCAGTTTGGAATCTGTTGTAGCTTGTTCAGTGGCTTTGGCTACTTGCATCATGGTAGTGAGATTAAAGGTAGCTTTGGAAGGCTTGGGAGTGATATTTTCTACAACTCCATCATTCACAACATTTTGGTTCTTGTTGGGAAATTTGGGTTTATCTTTGCTTGAGGAGGAAGACCCTTGTTTATTTTCCTTGTGTAAGGTTAATTCTCCTTTCTTGATCATAAATATCTCGATTCTCACAGCTTGCTTAATCATGTCATCAAAGGTTAGAGGACCTTGCAGGTGTACTTGATACCCAAAGTTGGGGAGAAGATTGTCAAGAAAGATGTTCAACTTTTCAGATTCGAGTATCTTGCGAGAATATCATGTATATAGTTGTCTCCATCTTTGGAAAAATGCCAAGAAGGATTCCCCATGATTTTGTTTCAAGTTTAAAAGATCTTAGATATGAACTGAATGTTTGTGAGAATAGTGTTGTAGAAATAAATTGGCAATTTCATCAAAAGTTTTGATGCCAGTTGGTAGTCTAGAGAACCACTCCATAGCTGACACTCCCAAACTACGTGGGAAAAGATGCATGAGGTAGGTTGGATCATGTATGAACTCCATAGAGAGAGCACCAAAATTTCTCAAATGATCTTGGGGATCAGATGTGCCCAAGTATTTTGTCATATTTGGGAAATTCAACTCCTTTGGGAAAAGGAGGCCTGTATAGACTCTTATCAAATGGGAAAGGAAAAATGCTTTCCAGCGTGAATTGTGTAGTAGGTTTGTCTTTCTCCTTCAAGAGTTGAGAGAGTTGTTCTTGCATACTTTGGAATTGTTTGTGTAACCTAGAGTTTTCAATTTCTTCCTCTTTAGTGACAAGCGTCTCTACATTATAGTCAGAGGGTAACCTAGCCCCTTGATTGGCTAGTTTGAGAAGGTGTTTCTCTTTTTCCTCAGCTAGGAGAATTTCCATCATCCTGCAGAAATATTTATTGGCATGAGCATTCGCGATATCTACTTGGCTGATTTATGTTTCCTCATTATTAGGGGGGTCTTAAAAAAGAAATTTACCCCTAGTTTTAGAGAGGTCATCTCTGCTATGTTCACTTGATTGGTCATGGTCTGCCATCTTGCTAGAATGCAAGGGTTCAATGTGTAAAGATTCGGTATGAAAATTTTGAATGTTCTCAGAATTTGGGTCCTCTTGGAACAAAGGATTTTGAACCTAACTAAAATCCATTGGAAATGACCATTTGATGTAGGGTTGAAGAACCAGAGAAGGAGATCGAGATGATTCCTCCCTAGATGTAGTTGGCAATGGTGTGGAAAGAATAGATACATCTTGATTGATTGAAAGGAATGTTTTTCCAGTACGAGTTGTAACAGTCATAGATAAAGATTGTACAAGGGATGTGAACTAGGACCAAACTTGAAACTGTCTCAAAGTAGATGCACAAAAAGTGCCAAAAGGTGAAGTATGCTTGGTGTAAATCATTGGAGATGGGGCTAGAATAGCCAAGAGATGAATATTGCGATATAAGGCATGATGAAACAGTAGAAATAGACCAAAAGATATGAGATGAGACCATTTTAAGCAAGAATCACGTAATCCTCAACCCAAGAAACCAAGTTTTTGACTGTGTGAAGATAGAAGGTAGATAAAAAGACCCAGCTTAGAGACCAGATTTAGCAGAAGTACGCTTGATAGACGGGAATTTTCTCATTGTTTTGAAAAAAAAGCTTTAGACTCGTGTGAAGAAGTGCATTATTGCGTGAAGATTCTCACATACGTGCGTGAAACTATGCAGTCCCACATGAAGTTTGATGACAGACTGGTGAAAAATTGACAGCAATATTGCAAAATGTCACGTGAAGATTTTCAGTGTATCATGTGAAGTTTCTTAGGTAATGATGTGAAGATGGCAGAATGTCACACGAAACTATGTAATTTTGAAAAATGAAAGTCTACAGAATGAGACAGTTAAGACCAGATTGCGTTTCTCGAGATAAAATCATGCTATTTTTTGACAAATAGTTTGAGTTATAGATCATTTTGGACATGTTCAAGTTTGACAATTTGTGTGTTTTGATGATCGTTTCGATTGTTCAAATGATACACCCATGTAAAACACATTAAATAGAATGTTTGTAGTACCAGAATAGAAACATCACAATCCTAGGATAGCTAGGACAATATCTATTGAATCCCCACTTGAACCGAAGTTCAGCTATGCCTACTCTTAGTAGACAACTTAGAAGCTCAGAGGCATGGGCTCCTCCTTACATGTGCACTCACTTCTTAGGCACACCAAGCTTTGAACCCCAAAGGAATTGCTTCCTAAAGGGCTGTTGTCTCAACTAAGAGTCATAAGAGTCTGGGGAATCTTAGTTGGCCTCTAACCTTTTGCGCCAATAGATAGAGGGTTTTTATAAACTAGAACAATAGTTTGTAGTAAGGACATCCATTCAGGTGGTTGTGATCAAGTCATTTTCCCAATTAAGGGGGCTCTCCCAATCCTTTCAAAGCAAGGCTTTCACCTTAATGATGTCAAGACTTTAACACACCACTAGGGTACTAGAGGAGATCTTGGTTGCCACAACAAATTCACACCTATATATTGTGACATTAATCACAATAGCATTATTTTGTATACCGGTTTGGAAGGGCTTGGCTTTAGCCTATTACCGGTTGGGCATCCACTCTCACCAGCTCTGCTAAAGCTCTCAGGAGGTAGCCACTCTAGAATAATCACATGAATTTATCTTACACCCAAGATCCATAAAGGTGAAGGGAGAGAATACGTTCATGTAGTTCTTGGAATTACAATCTAGAAAACACTTCAATCACACAAGACAATGATTCATTTTAAGCACCAACCGAAGTGTGTTCTAACTACTAAAAATAGACATGAGAATTTGTGAAAACATGCAAGGTCTTCGACAAATATCAAGCAATAAAAACATTAGTAGTTTGTAATGACTTTCTTCATTTTAGCGTCATGCAATAAACATGTTAGAAGTTTATGGTTTCTTTCTTTATCTCAGTGTCCTACAAACCACTGTTAAGCTATTCCAAAAGATAAAATCAGAGAAACACAGATGTCAGAAAATAGAAGATGGTTAGAAAACTAAGACAAGAAATATCAAATACAAGCTCTGGTGTGAAATTTTGCGTGATGATTCAGCATCATGCGAAGAAATATAGAAGTCCCCGCGAAGAACTAGAAATTTTGCATGAGACACTCCAAAAGTTCGCGTAACATTAAAATAGAGAAGTACAGAAGTACAGATAGAAAAATGAAAAATGAAAAAGAAGTGTAATGAAATAAGGCCAGAATAGATTATCTCGGCCCCACGGTGGGTGCCATAAATGTATGTGGTAAATTTGGCCTTGTTAATAAACCATACACTTCAACATAGTCCTTATTCATCAGATACACACAAGAATGAATATGAGATTATTCATCTTGCCTATCTGTATGATTCGACCTATTGCCTTCTATCCAGACGGGGTTTCAAAATAGCTGTCAGGATGAGAGTCTCACAACCATAGACCAATCTAGAATGAAGGATTTATGCTTCCATGAATGCAATGCAAAATTTAATCTAGAAATGAAACATGCAAGATTAATCTAAATGATCCATTTAAACTAGAAATGAGATTAAAGGTATGCCATGATTTCAATGAGATTATTCTAGAAATTAAAATTAATCTATTTCAAAATAAGATTATTCTATATGAGATTATGAACTAAGAATGTAGCAAGAATTCATTATTCTAACAATGCATATGACTAGAAATTTGGGAAGGGTTTTGAATGAGGAATGGGAGTTCTTTTATAGACTCAAAGGTGATCAGAATAGAAAGTTTCCTTTTTGAAATAAAATAGATAGAAAAGCCAGTTTAAAGTAGAAAGCTTTCTTTAAAAGAAAATAATAAATTTCTTTCCCTTTGTTTTAACTGTTCTCTTTCTTTGATTTTAACTATTTTATTTATGATCTTAACTGTTTTCTTTCTCTTTAAAGCACAATTATTTCAAAACTTCTATTTCTGAATAGGAGAGAAGATTTTTGAGAGAATATTTAATTAAATAAATAAATATGACCTCATAAATATGTTTTTCTCAATTATCTGAATAATTAAATTCAATTTTTGAAATGAGGATATTTATTTAATTCCTTTTTATGTGTTTTAGCTAAAAGGGGTGAACTTAATTTAATTAAAGTGATAGGACTTTATAATTAAATTAATTCAATCATAGGGTTTGTTTAGCCAATTGATATTTAGGAATTAAATATAATGTATAATTAATGCAGATTTAGGATTTTTTGCATTTGACACTTAGGTCGAGTAGAGTCAGTCAAACTCAGAATTGCCTAGTACAATAGGACTTTGATGATTCAGAAGAATGACAAATGCAACAAAATTGGTTAGGGTTGCAAGATGCCAATTTTGGGGTGTTACACCTGCTAACTAGGGCCACTATATTTTTTTACTGAACCCATGAAGTTGATGGAAGGGTACCATTTAGTGTTCCTAGAAGTTAATATTTATTTGGATTATTTTGAAAAACAAAGCTCTATTGGATATTGGTCTTATGCCTTTTTGGATGGGGGTTGTAGTGATCTAGTAGAGGTAGTGGAATATATATGTCTAAAAATAGTTATCTCATAGAAATTACTTGTGATTAAGGATTTAAGATGACCAAGGAGTGATAGAAAAAGAAGAGGACAACACTAGATTTTTAATTTCCAAAAGGTTAGAAAATGTGTAAATGAGTAGTGTGTTGGGGATTATTCTAGCAAGACAATAAAATACCAACTGACAAAGCTTGGACAACCTTATTCACTTTGAGCTCCATATGACTCAGGAGAGTATTCCTTATTCTAAGTCTATACATATGATAGATTTGTTCTAATGGTCACCTACAGACCTTCAAATGTAGGTAATTCTTAGATTTTATGTAGATAAGGCTTTTATTTCATTACTTGAACAAGTAATCCCATTTTCTTTAACAAACACTAAGAAGACATAAATTATATATCTCCTTTTCAAAATCATGGAGGAGTGTTATATGGATACTTTTAAATGCATCCTCTGCTTTTTTCTAAGGATTGTGGAGATACAATAGCATAGATAAATTAAACAGAAAATAAAAGAACAAAAAAGAACAACATATTTGATTAATTTGATTTTAAATCTGAAAACCCTCCAGGGCTCTCAATAGTCTAGTGCCAAATCTTGAGCTATAGAGTGAAAGTAAAGCCATGAAATAGATCGTATAAGAAGATAAAAATTAACTAGTGGGTTTTGAATATGTTAATGCTTAAACTAACAAGCCCAATCATGTTATTATAAATTTCTACTTCAACAATCCATTTCATACACTAAAAATCATTGTTATTTGCACAAATAAATTCAACTCTCTCCTTGAGAGAGACCCATGAACAAATAGCACAACCACAAGAAAATTGGAGAGACAAAGTTAACCATCTTTAAAGTATCAAATTCATATGATTTAAGTATACATAATTGGAGACAAATTTATGACATTAGAATTTATAATTGCACAAAATGGTAACACTTCTCATGAGATTATAATACCTTAGAATTACATTCACCTTCAACAACCTGGAAATAAACACTATCCTAGTTACAAGATAAAGAGACTTTTCAAAACCAAAACCCCCTGTTTTATGGCCTTGAAATTCCTTTTATATTTAAGGAAAGAAACAAGCTCTAGAACACTAATAAAGATTGGATTCTACCTCCATTAATCTATTACATGTGATAATATCCTAACAGAGTTGTTTACCACCAGTCTTATCCTGAAGTAAAACATCTTAGATGGTATGTAAGGAAGCTATGGTTACAAAGCCAGTGCTTTCAATGAACCAACCAGGCATGTGAGCCATGCCAATATCGATTGTGGGTCATTATTGAGGCTAAAAATGCTAGAATGAAAGATTCCCACTAGCTTACCAATTAGGAGAAAACTTTGAGACTTCTTCCCATGCAGAATAGGCAGCTCCAATGCCTCAAATTCCCCCCTATAACCTTTGACCCTGCCCTTGCAACCCCTTCCCTATAAGTATCACCCTGATTCAAGATAATCACAATGTTAGTATTAAGGATTGGAATAATTTGATAGTATGGTACTGGTGGAACCCAAATTTGCAGATCAAATTTACACATGAAAATAGTTCAAGGAAGTACTATTTATATTCATTATTATGATTTATGCTTTTATTTCTTCCTTTCATTTTGTAATTTATGTTTTCAAAAATCCTATCTTGTGCATTCATCTTATTAATTTGTGCATTTATCTTGTTAAAATCTACTATGTTTAAAATTTTACATTCTGCGGCCTGCAAATTTTTGAATTTATGTAACTGGCCATTGTAAGTCTTTTTGCGGGTTATTTAAACAAGTTTTATCTCTTCATAGATCTTCTTAAAAAACTTGCCCTTTTTCCAAACATTGACAGTGGGCGTTATCCCTCGTTTAGAAAGATGAAGATCTTTAACCTTCAAGGGAATATGCCTGAACAAAATGTGTACTCTGATGTCAGTTTAGAAAAGTCAAAGAAGGATTATACATCGAGCAAGTCCCATTTGATCAAGTGGTAGGTGTAAATCCTTGAAGACAAGATTCTCAAAATATATCCAGTAAGGCATTATGCTTGAACGATGCGTGTCCTGGGCCCAAAGACATTATGAGAAATGAGACAACAAGGATATAGGTGGCATCATTTGGTGCATTGGGAAAGTTGACAGGGATACACATTGGTTTACATTATAGATCTTTCAACAATTAATAGTCAAATAGGATCTACAGTTGGCGTGATGCCTTAAAGCCTAGATGCATGGTTTTTAGTCTTCAAGGCATCGCAAGATAGTGACATGTGTCCCAGGCCCATGGAAGTATGACAAAAAGGTGACAAGGATCCAACTAGAGGAAACTGATTGGCCGAATAGGATGATAAGGATACACTTCATCTCTATAGATGGTTAAAGTGCGAGAAACTAAGGTTTTTATCTTTTAACACATGGGAAAAATTGACGGTGATGACTTAACTAGGCAATAAAGATGACCAGGTTTTAAATCCAAGCCGTGGATTCATCAAGAGTTAAAGATAGGAAGGATCCAAACAGAAATAGGATTGGCATAATGCCTCAAAGACAAGATGCTCAAAATCTACCCATTAAGGCATTACACCTTGAAGACACGTGTCATTGCCCCACTGAAATTCTAAGCGATGTAGGAGGAAGGATCTACGGTGGATGTTAAATAGATCCACGACTAGCATTCACTCAAAATGAAAAAGTACATGTTCTTTATCTGGCGTGAGGATTCAATTGGATGACATGTGTCCTAGGCCCATAAGATTGATCAGGTAAGTGAGAAGGATGATAAAGAAGATCAAACGGTTGAATTTAGATCTGATCTACAGCCATCATTTAATCATAAGAAAAAGGAGCATCACACTTAGCCAACACATTTCCTATTCCCACTAGAATATGAACGGTGAAGAACACAGATCAACTGCTAAGGTTTTACTTAGATCGAACAACATCAACAGTCATCGCATACTCATGATGAAAAGAAGCTAGTCTTTTATCCAGAGTGAGAGAGTGATTAACTACCATGTACCCTAGACCCACTAAAGGCTAATGTTAATAGAGGGTGAAGATCGATGATTAAAGTAAAGTTTGATCTACGATTGGTGTTCACTCGCAACAAAAAGTTGCAAGCTTTTTATCAGTCGCGAGGGCATGATTGGTTTCCACATGTATTTGACGGCCAAAAGAATATAGAGCTCACATAGAGATGATGACAAGGATATTTTATGTTTTAAATTGCATTTTTAATCAACGAGGGTTTTCTCTAATTAAAATTTTGTCGGCATGGTTATGCAGGGTTTTCAAAAGGTTGCGAAACATGAGATTATTTGCTGACAGAATAAGGCGACCATGATGAAATATAGGATGATTGCCACATGCAAACATTTCTTGGAGGATTCTTATAAAGGTGAAGGATGTAATACCTATCCCTTAGTCTACTTGTCTATGTCAATTTCTGAACTCTTTTAGAGCTTTGTATGTATGTGTTAGTGATTTCAGGTGATATTAAGGATATTTATGTATCACTTTTCATTATGCTATTGATCCATTGTTAGTTATATTATATCATCTATTTGCATATGATTTGTGATTATTTAATGTTGGTTATGTTTGTGTTATGAAATCATTTTGATTAAGGTTTTATGACAATACTGACCCTATAATTATATGCACATGGATCATTGTGATGTTTTACATTATTTTTTGTTGTGTTTGGTATGGTATGAGATAGAGTCATAGTTACTTTCTTTGGAGAGATCCACATGATAAACTAGTCTCAACCATTTTTTGTTATATTATATGTATGCATATGCTCATTTTTGTGATGACAGGTTTGGAGGTATTGGGCTATGTCTTCCCTGAATTGGCAAGAGTGAACATGCCCTATCACAATATATCAATGGTAAGAGAGGGGAGATAATATTCAGGCCTAAATCCATACCCTAAACCCTTATTTTGTCTTAGAACTGGACAAGAATCTAATTGACTATCCTTGTGGTTGAATCCATCAAGTGACATGCATTCGTGAGCCTGTTTGTGTGTGCTTGTGTTTGTGTTTCATTTGTTTCTTACTTTTGATGGGTTTCAGGTGATTTAATGATGCTTTTGGCTTGGTTATTTAATGAAAATTCATGATAAATATTAATGTTAATCATTGCGCCTTTAATAAGGTTAAAATATTGATATATGAAATATATGGCTATTTAATAATCAAATATTAATTAAATTCCTTATATTTAATTAATTGATTTAATTATTAAGCCTTGATTTAAATAATTGAGATTTAATAAAGATTAAATTCAATTAATTATATTTATTTGTGCAAAATTGATTTATTGAATATTGCTTTAAGTTGCAAGATTAATTGATTATTTTAATTGAAATATTCTCACATGCATTTTCAATTTAGCACTTTGCTTTTATATTCTAAAGTTGAGTTATGCATGCTTTAAGTGAACATTGAAAATAAAGAATTTATTTTAATTATTAATTAGATAATTTATATTCCCTTTAGGGTTTTCACTTTTTGAAAACCTAATTGCTTGGTTTTCTATATCCTTGGATTGAAAGCCATTTTGGAGGTTGGTCAATCAGGGGAGAAAGGAAAATCAGGTGATGAAGGATTTGTGAAAGCTTGAGAGCATTTTTAGAATTCTTCTTGGCTTGGATTTGTGGATTTGTTCCTCTCATCAGTTATTAAGGTAGGATCTTGTTCATGTCAACCTAGCTTTCAAATCCCCCTCTTCCATGCATCCGAAAAGCTAGGATCCCTTGTGCAATCTTCCTTGTTTGATTATTATGTGGTTTAGGGCTTTAAAATTGAAGAAATGTGATCTTGGTGTAATTTTGTGTTTTTCATCAAGTTTGCATGTTAGATCTGTGCTTGTGGGCATAAAGATTTCATTTTTGGGTGTTAGATGCGAAATGGGCATTAGGGCTTCATGTGGAAATGAATTTGTTTCAAAATTGCCTTTAGGATTTCAATTTGAGAAAATGTCCTTTTTGAGAGAAAACTGATAATTATTGTCATGAAATGGTTTAAAACCCTCGGATATGTTAATATCATACCTTAAATGTAGAAAATTTACCTTTGCCATGTTCTTGCCAAAACCAGGATAAAATCTATATGGAAACAAGGCGATTGAGTCAATTTGCATGCTTGGTAAAGAAACCCTTCTTAAAAATAAATTTATATTAAATTAGAGTATTTCTTATTTTTATCAAATTGCATGCGAAAGAGAAAATCTCTCTTTGTGTCCTTTAGAACTTTTGTTGAAAAAACAATGCCCATGTTAATGAAAATATGCTCTAAATCAGTGTGTTCTTGAAAAGAGAAGAATTACTCTTAATACTTTTATTTAAAACTTAAAAATAAACAAAAAATAATAATGTTTGTGTGTGTGTGATTTTATGCACCTGTTGAGATGACACAACACTTCAATAAGTCATTATGTTATTGAAAAAACATAAAAAGCAAGGGTTTGACATTAATCACTAAAAATGACCTATTGCTTCCTATGTAAGAAGAGTTTGAAGAATGCAATAATATGCCCTCAGATTATGCATAAATCAGTGACAAAAACAACCTAGAATGGAAGATTCAAATGAAATTAATCTAATATGCTCAAGAAAAGTCCATTTTTAACTCCAAGATGAAAGATTATAACAATACAAATGAGAAATAAGCTAAAATGCAATAGAAATCCTAGCATCATAAGTTTACTCCTTTCAAATCTCCAAATATGGGCAACATAAGGATACTTTCAACTATTAAAATTCAGGGTCATTTGAGCTCAAAAACCATCCAATTTATAGAGGAAATGAAAGAAGGGGAGAAGATTCTAGAAGGGAAGTCATTAATGAGAGTGTAAGACTCATTAATGAGGAGTGTGGAAGAGAATGTGTAAGAGACATTAATGCTTCATTTATGAGGCATGGGTGAGGGTTTAAGAAGCATGGGTGAGGGTTTAAGGTCAAGCTTGAGAAATTTGAATTTTGAGGGAGGGTTGAATTCCTAATCACAAAATTAGGAATCTGAAAAGCTTAGGGGTAGCTTAGGATTAAGATTAAGGCTTAAGATAGGTGATTAAGGAGATAGAGATGGGAGGAGAGAGAATGAGTGGAGGGGGATTAGCTAATTAGGGTTAACTAAGAAGAATTAGCATGTGAAAATGGGTTGGGACGAGTTTCAATTCATGGTTGGGTAGTTGAGATTGGTTAGGTTAGAGGGAATATTAATGAAATGAAATATGTAAATAATATATTCACTCAATAATAGGGATTTTAATTAATTATTTAAGCTATTGATTGCTTTGTAATA
>MU225972.1:577744-600244 GCA_018584345.1 Thuja plicata | reverse complement strand
GTGTGGGCTTCCACTTTGTATGGGCAGTGGTGGTGGGTGGGGACCCCACCCAACCCTCCCCCCCCACCGTTAAATTATAATTTATTCTCTTTTTTTAAAATTTTAGTTTTTTATAAAGAAACTTTATTTAAATTAAAATTCTTATTTTAGTTTTTATTTAATGTGTTTTATTTTATTAAAAAAAAATTTAATTTAGTTAAATTTATTTTATTTTATTTACTTAAAATTAGAATTTATGCATTATATTAATTAAAGGACTGTTTAACTAATATATATGTTAAGTTACATTTCTTTATTATGTTAGTTAAATTAATGGTTAGTCTTTTATTTAAAAGGTTATTTAGTTGTTATTTAATTAAATAAATTAATGATATTATAATTATTATTGTTATTAATAATAGTTATAATAATGAATCTCATTAATAGTTTGAGGTTATTTATTAAATAACACAAGGAGTGTTTTTTAGGGGGATTTGACAAGTTAATAAAGTATGAATTTAATTCTTTAAGAGAACCCTAAACATGTATTTACGCCTTGGTTAGGTTGTTTTTTATTGACTTAAATCATATTTGTATCCTCTCTTAGTTATTGTTCCGAATTAGACATTGAGTCAACCATCTTATAATTAAATAAGCCAAATGTTATCCAAAAATCATTTTTAACCCTACACCATGAAATTATTTTGTAATTGAATCTAATAGGATATCAAATATATTATTTTTGGATTAGGGTTTCAGAAGGTTATAGTCTGGAAATTGTTTTGGGATGGTTGATCATTGTCGGATTAAGAGTGTGGCTTTAGTTGGAGTCTTATTTTCAATGAAGTTATCTGACTGGTTTAAATTATGGAATCTGGAACAAATGGTAATGATCCATTTCTGTACACTTATTTAAAAGGCTTTGATTGTTACGTGGGTGATTCCAATATACTGTTACTTGTAGCTATAGATAAATTTTAGTAATTATTAAATAGACTAATTTATATGATGCAAATGTTATAAATTAATCGATAGATGCTTTATGTGTATTTTCTTGAAAATTGAATTATATTATTGTTAGTAATTTTAGCAGATAAACTAATTTGCATAGTGTTACTATAAATGAGTTTATCACCGAATGTTATTGCCTTTCTGGAATCGTACTCATTATGTGATGATGTTTCTTCTGAGTGACTGATTTAAAAGATTGTGTGTTTATTTTCCTTTTAGGACACTTCAATGTATGAGTTGTCTATTGGGATTAGTTGGCTATCAGATGTAAAACCAGAGGTTTTGGGGTTTTTGCTTCTTTAGTGTTTTGTGTACTTTAGTGCATGTTCTTGTTGAGATCAATTTGGAGTCTTGATATTTTTACCAAACCTGTTTGTTGAGCTAGTCTCATGTGATCTTGTGAGAGTATATTTCTAAATGGTTGTGGTTAATTGAGAACCAATAGTTCTTGTATGGGCAAGAACTAGTTCTAAGAGTTATGTTCTTCTCTTTGATATTGTTTGTGATTCTCTGAGGGTGTATCCCTATATGAGAGGGAATCAGTGATGATTTTTATGATATACCTTTATACTATTCTTTTGTGAACCTAGGGTAGGTTACCTAGTTGTATAGTAGGAGGTGGCTTACGATAAGTGTCAGAGCTCACAAGTGGCTGCTAGGATCATTTATTATAAGTAATTTTAACAAGTGATAACATAATAACTTATTATGATGCGTTAGTATAATCTAATAATATATTAAGCCTCACCCATGCTTGAGCGCTATTATAGGCTAAGATGGAGGATGAGTTGATGCTTGCTGCCTTGAGGGGTGTGTGTCTAGCATAGTTAGTGACTTTGTCTATTTGAGAGGTCATTGACACCATGTATGGTCACTTGAGTGTCGGGATCCATTGAGGGATTTCTAGGACAAAACTCAAGGGTTAGATGTACATGATGACACCTTCCTATATACATCTTAGGTTATCCTACATGAGTCAATTACCTCTGGTATTTTGTAGATTTCCTTAATGTGATTTAGAGAGATTCTAGGATCTTCCTACGCTTTTATGATGTCTTGTATACCTTTGTTGGTTTCCTTTTTTTCGTATACCCATGTGAGTGGGCCTATTATTATCTCCTCAGCATGGTGGGAGTGGACCTTTGGTTCCACATGGTTGGGTGGTAGTGATTCTTATTACCATTGAAATCTGACATTCATCTTCATGCTTGGATGATCCTTGTTGTAGTTCTTCTTGTTCTATCTTCTTACTTTTCTGGAGACATGTACAGTTTCATGAGTTATATATTTGTAACCATATGTGTATATTAGTTGACATCCATTCAGAGGATGTATTGTGCTGTTATGTACTATTGCATACCCTGCAACTTGAGTGGATGCTAATTATTTTGTATACCTTGGGTATCAGATGTATATGTGGTCTTATTGTATGAGATATATATTTTTGGATTCAGTTGTTGTATCCTTCTGTCAGTTCTTTATAGTTATTCTCATAGATTATTTTGCTTAAGTAATTCTACGTCAAGGAACCCTTGATATTTGTAACCTATGTGGATTTGTACATATGTTTATGTCATGTGTTTGTTTCATGTTATTAACATTATTGTTTATAAACATTTTAAAAAAAAATTATCATGTTAACTTGGTTGCATGTTTAGGTTAGTTCTCCTTGGTTCGCTAGCGGGGCATTACACTTGGTATCATAGCACACGTTTCTACACTGGGAGCTCTGGGAAAATTGTGTGCCCATTAGTTGGTTAGTAGTGCATGTTAGCACTCGTCTCCTTGTGTCTTTAGAGTCATTGTTCATGATCTCTTATTCTTGTGTGTGGTTCTTCCCACTTGATTTGGGAGTGATGTTTATTCTTGGTTTCTTTAGGTGGATACCTACTAAGGCTCGAATTGTGCTAGGATATGTGATTGAAACTCTAGGGTATCTAGTCTTATCGATGCTCATGAAGTTCGTAATAATTTATAGGAGTGCTTTGATAGTGAGCAGATGGCTTACTTCTTTATTTTTGTGTGGATTGTGTGAAGACTTGGTGATGGTAAGTTGACTGCCTCTTCTTTTATATCATGATAGTTGATGTATGTTGTATGTGATATGTTGTGGCGATTAATTTATAGTTTGAAGAAATCCTTGTTGCTTATTTTCTTTCTCTTTGAGTGACTTGTGTATTCTCTTGAGTGACCTATTTCTTATGCCTATGAGTGTGATATTATTGATTGTGTTTTATTAGACTTGCATGTTGTATTGAATTAACTTTATTTGAGTTATATGCACTGTATTATGTGAGTGTTGCAACCAGCTTGAGGGTTTATGATTGAATATGGAAATTTAAAAGTAAATTTGTGTTTGTTCAATACATTGTGCATAATTTAGATGTATATATCATTCATTAGGAGTGCAATATCAGATTTGGAATTGTACCTTATTATTATAGATTAATTAGGTAAAGGACCTAAGTCCCCAAGTATGTTATGAATTTCATCCTTAGTGGAACTCTTGTAAATTTTAACCTAATTGTACCATTTTGCAAATGACTGATTAAATATTAATGTTAGTAATAGAGTAGAATTCATTACTGCATGAAGTTGCATAAAGATGATGTTAGAAATATAACATATTGTTTGTCTTGAGTGATTGTGTGCATACTCTAACACATCTAGAGTGAGGTACCTTGGATGTCGTGAAATGACTATTCCCTTAAGTGTGGCTACCCCTAGTCACCTTGTTATGTGAAATTTTTTTATATTGATTATTCATTTTGGTTGATTAATATCATGTGTTGTATGTGGTCAACATTAATTTGTTTTGAATTTTCTTACGGCTGGATTAGTCACCCAAATATCTTTTTGTTATCTAGTTTGTGGCATTAGTCATAATTGATTTATTGTTGGAATGGTACCCTTTTTTGATTTAATGTTGAACTTTGGAAGTTCTCCCACTTGGGTTTTTCCTTGGATTGGTACGGTGGCTATTCTGAATGTTTGGTATTGTTGAACATGTTTTGTGATAAGTATTGTATCTATCATGTTCAATGTGGACCCCTGATAGTATGTATAAGGGATGACATCACAAGTATTGCACTGTAATGGTATATGGGAACAAAATGCATTATATAATTTATATGTTTGCGTGAGTGTTGCATTGGGTAAGGTGGCATGAACTATCCAAATTTCTATTCAATATAAACATGAATACATGTCTTCTTTATTAAGCTTTAGTATGTATGTATTTTATGAGTTTTGAAAGCATTAAAGATATAGACTTATTTAAGTAATGTTAGATGATGAATAAATGATTAAGGTGATTTTTGGTTTATGCTTAAATTTGAGTTATATTACTACTTATGATTTGTTAAGCATATATTAAAAGTTAGTTAAGTTAACTTATATTGGTTCTTTCTTGAAGTGTAAATGAGTGATTGTTATGATTGGTATATTCTTTGGTGATTATTAGTTGGGTGTACCTTCTTGTTTAATCCTAATTAATAGGGGGTGTAGCACTACGGTGTGAATCCTTTTAATTCTTTACTTGTTCAGTTATCGGCTTCCAGGAGTAAGCCTAGTTTTAGGGGAGGAGCATGTAATACCTACCCCTTAGTCTGCTTGTCTGTGTCAGATTCTGAACTCTTTTAGACCTTTGTATGTATGTGTTAGTGATTTTAGGTGATATTAAGGATATTTATGTATCATTTTTCATTATGATATTGATCCATTGTTAGTTGTATTATATCATGTATTTGCATATGATTTGTGATTGTTTCATGTTGGTTATGTTTATGTTATGAAATCATTTTGATTAAGGTTTTATGACAATACTAACCCTATAATTATATGCACATGGATTATTGTGATGTTTTACATTACTGTTTACTGTGTTTGGTATTGTATGAGAAAGAGTCATAGTTACTTGCTTCGGCGAGATCCACATGATAAACTAGTCTCAACCATTGTTTTTTATATTATATGTATGCATATGTTCATCTTTGTGATGATAGGTTTGCAAGTACTAGGCTACATCTTCCCTGAATTGGCAGGAGTGAGCATGCTCTATCGCAATATATCAATGGTAAGAGAGGGAAGATAATATTTAGGCCTAAATCTATACTATTTTGTCCTAGAACTGGACAAGAATATGATTGACTATCCTTGTGGTTGAATCTGTCAAGTGACATGGATTTGTGAGGCTGTTTGTGTGTGTTCCTGTTTCTGTTTCAGTTATTTCTTGGTTTTGATGGTTTTCAGGTGATTTAATGATGCTTTTAGCTTGGTTATTTAATGAAAATTCATGGTAAATATTAACGTTAATCATTTCACCTTTAATAAGGTTAAAACATTGATATATGAAATATATGGCTATTTAATAATCAAATATTAATTAAATGCCTTATATTTAATTAATTGATTTAATTATTAAGTCTTGATTTAAATAATTGAGATTTAATAAAGATTAAATTCAATTAATTATAATTAGTTGTGAAAAATTTATTTATTGAATATTGTTTCAAGTTGTATGATTAATTGATTATTTTAATTAAAATATTCTCACATGCATTTTCAATATAGCACTTTGCTTTTATATTCTAAAGTTGAGTTATGCATGCTTTTAGTGAAAATTGAAAATAAATAATTTCTCTTAATTATTAATTAGATAATTTATATTTCTTTTAGGGTTTTCACTTTTTGAAAACCTAATTGCTTGATTTTCTATATCCTTGGATTGAAATCCATTTTGGAGGTTGTTCAATCAGGGGAGAAAGAAAAATTAGGTGATGAAGGATTTGTGAAAGATTTAGAGCATTTTGGAGCATTTTTGGAATTCTTCTTGACTTGGATTTGTGGATTTTTTCCTCTCATCATTTATTAAGGTAGGATCTTGTTCATGTCAATTCTAGCTTTCGGATCCCCGTCTTCCATGCATCCGAAAAGCTAGGATCCTTTGTGTGATCTTTTTTGTTTGATTATTGTGTGGTTTAGGGCTTTAAAATTGAAGAAATGTGATCTTGGTGTAATTTTGTGTTTTTCATCAAGTTTGCATGTCATATCTGTGCTTTTGGGCATAAAGATTTCATTTTTGGGTGTTAGATGCAAAATAAACATTAGGGTTTCATGTGGAAATGAATTTGTTTCAAAATTGCCTTAAGGGTTTAAATTTGGGAAAATGTCCTCTTTGAGAGAAAATTGATAATTATTGTCATGAAATGGTTTAAAACCCTCAGATGTGTTAATAGCATACTTTAAATGTAGAAAATTCACCTTTGACACGTTCTTGTTAAAACCAGGATCATATCTATATGGAAACAAGGCAATTGAGTCAATTTGCATGCTTGGTAAAGAAACCCTTCTTGAAAATAACTTTATATTAAATTAGAAGTCTTTCTTGTTTTTATCAAATTGCATGCGAAAGAGAAAATCCCTCTTTGTATCCTTCAAAACTTTTGTTGAAAAAAAAATGCCTATATTATTGAAAATATGCTCTAAATCAGTTTGTTCTTGAAAATAGAAGAATTACTCTTAATATTTATATTTAAAAATAAAATAAATAAAATAAAATAATATCTTCTGGAAAAATATAGTCTGTGTAATTTACCAGAATTATATATATATGTATATATATATATATATATATATATATATATTAAAGTGATATATATTAAATTGTTTTTAAAACAAAAAAAAATAATTAAAAAAAACTGTGTTGACGGGGGCCAGCGGGTTGCCACCCCCTTCTCTTGCGGGCGGGTTGGAAACCCAGCCCCGCGGACTGCACTGGCAGGGCCAACGACAGTGGCCGCGTGGGCTTCCCTTTTATATGGGGAGCATGGTGGGTGGGGACCACCCCCCCACTGTTAAGTTATAATTTATTCTTTATTTATTTATTTTAGTTTTTAAAAAAGAAACTTTGTTTAAATTAAAAGTTTTATTTTAGTTTTTATTTAATGTGTTTTATTTTATTAAAATAAAATAAAATTTAGTTAAATTTATTTAATTTAATTTATTTAAAATTAGATTTTATGCTTTATATTAATTAAAGGATTATTTAACTAATATATATGTTAAGTTACGTTTCTTTATTATGTTAGTTAAATTAATGGTTAGTCTTTTATTTAAAAGGTTATTTAGTTGTTATTTATTTAAATAAATTAATGATATTATAATTATTATTGTTATTAATAATAGTTATAATAATGAGTCTCATTAATAGTTTGAGGTTATTTTTTAAACAACATAAGGAGTTTTTTTTAGGGGGAATTGACAAGTTAATAAAGTATGAATTCAATTTTTTAAGAGAAGCCTAAACATGTATTTACGCCTTGGTTAAATGGTTTTTTATTGACTTAAATCATATATGTATCCTCTCTTAGTTATTGTTCCTAATTAGACGTTGAGTCAACCATCTTATAATTAAATAAGCCAAATGTTATCGAAAAATCATTTTTAACCCTACACCATGAAAGTATTTTGTAATTGAATCTAATAGGATATCAAATATATTATTTTTGGATTAGGGTTTCAGAAGGTTATAGTCTGGGAATTGTTTTGGGATGGTTGATCATTGTCAGATTAAGAGTGTGGCTTTAGGTGGAGTCTTATTTTTAATGGAGTTATCTGACTTATTTAAATTATGGAATCTAGAACTACTGGTAATGATCCATTTCTGTACGCTTTTTTCAAAGGCTTGGATTGTTACGTGGGTGATTCCAATATAATGTTACTTGTAATTATAGTTAAATTTTAGTAATAATTAAATAGACTAATTTATATGATGTGAATGTTATAAATTAATCTATAGAGGCTTTATGTGCATTTTCTTGAAAATTGAATTATATTGTTGTTAGTAATTTTAGCAGATAAACTAATTTGCATAGTGTTACTATAAATGAGTTTATCACTGAATGTTATTTCCTTTCTAGAATCGTACTCATTCTACGATGATGTCTTCTAAGTGATTGATTTAAAAGATTGTGTGTTTATTTCCCTTTTACGATACTTCAATGTGTTGGTTGTCTATTGGGACTAGTTGGCTATCAGGATGTAAAACCAGAGGTTTTAGGGTTTCTATTTCTTTGGTGTTTTGTGTACTTTAGTGCATGGTCTTGTTGAGATTGATTTTGAGTCTTGATCTTATTACCCAACCTGGTTGCTGAGCTAGTCTCATGTGATCTTGTGAGAGTATTCTAAATGGTTGTGGTTAATTGAGAACCAATAGTTCTTGTGTGGGGAAGAACCAGTTCTAAGAGTTATGTTCTTCTCTTTGATATTGTTTATGATTCTCTGAGAGTTTATCCCTGTATGAGCGGGAATCAGTGATGAGGTTTATGATATACCTTTATGATGTTCTTTTGTGAACCTAGGGTAGGTTACCTAGTTGTATAGTATGAGGTGGATTAAAATAAGTGTCAGAGGTCACAAGTGGTTGCTATGATCATTTATTGTAAGTAATTTTAACAAGTGATAACATAATAACTTATTAGGATGCCTTAGTATAATATAATAAGATATTAAGCCTCACCCATGCTTGAGTTCTATTATAGGCTAAGATGGAGGATGAGTTGATGCTTTCCACCTTGAGGGTGTGTGTCTGGCATAGTTAGTGACTTTGTCTATTTGAGAGATCATTGACACCATGTATGGTCACTTGAGTGTCGAGATCCATTGATGGATTTCTAGGAAAAAACTCAAGGGTTAGATGTACATGATGACACCTTCCTATATAAAATTGAGGTTATCCTACATGTGTTGGTTACCTCTGGTATTTTGTAGATTTCCTTATTGTGATTTAGAGAGCTTCTAGGATCTTCCTATGCTTTTCTTTGATGTCTTGTATGACTTTTTGTTGTATACCCATGTGAGTGGGCCTGTTATTATCTCCTCGGCATAGTGGGAGTGGACCTTTGGTTCCACGTGGTTAGGTGGTAGTGATTCTTATTACCATTAAGATTTGACATTTGTCTTCATGCTTGGATGATCCTTGTTGCACTTCTTCTTCTATCTTCTTAATTTTCTAGAGACTTATACAGTTTCATGAGTTATATATTTGTAACCATATGTGTATATTGGTTGACATCTATTCAGAGGATGTATTGTATTGTTATGTACTATTTCATACCCTGTGACTTGTGCAGTGGATGTTGATTCTTTTGTATACCTTGGGTATCAGATGTATATGTGGTCTTATTGTATGAGATGTATATTAGTGGATTCAGTTGATGTATCCTTATGTGAGTTCTTTATAGTTGTTCTCATTGATTATTTTTCTTAAGTAATTCTATGTCAAGGAACCCTCAAGATTTTTAACCTATGTGGAGTTGTACCTATGTTTATGTCATGTTATCTCATGTATTGCTTTTGCGTTGTTAAGATTATTGTTTATAAACATTTAAAAAATAATTATCCTGTTGACTTGGTTGCATGTTTAGGTTAGTTCTCCTAGGTTCCCTAGTGGGGAATTACAAAGGATAACATGGGATGGTCGACAACATCGACACACCTATTCAAAATGATGAAGCTATTCAACTTTACAGGAAATACATCCATTATTAGAAGTATAAATATATAGATGAAAGTATGGTAGAAGAACCATAATATCTTAACACAGAATCATTATTTTGAGTTATCTATAACAAATCAAAAGTGATTTTTTAGTAACTATTATTCTTATCTCTTTGGGTCGATAATTGAGTTTAAGACAAGGATGAATAATCATTCTTGAGATGTAATTATAACTATTTAGTTTTTTATCCTAGGATTAGGTATTAGTTATGAACAGACATATTGATCTAAAGCTTGTTTGCATTCTTTGTACTTGATATAAATAAGGCTAGCAAGATCAATATAGAGGAGAAAGATTATCACTGTTACTGTAGTTAGATTGGGTAGTTTTGATCAACAAATGTAACATGGATATACTTGTATCATTTTTCTAAAATCAATAAAGATAAGTCTCCTTTTTCTCTCATTTGTGGGAATAGATTCATTTTCATTTTCAATTAGTTCCTTCGATAAAATATATAGATTTTTTTCAAATTGATAGTTTGGTGTAGAATCCATGATTTAGATTCATAGTTCTTATTATCAAGTGTTGTTTTCATCTTGTATGGTTAAATCTAATTGATTGTGGCCACAATCAATTAGTCTGTTATTTAAAAATTGATTTAGTTGAGATAACTATGAATTAACTTAGGTTATATGCTCATTTCATAACACCTTTGAAGTGATATGTTTCTTGTAAATTGTCTCTAAGGTTGTACAAAGGATCGGGATGATCTTGACTCTATTTCCCATGGGAAATAAGGCACTGGTCTACATATATATTGGGTTATGGTCATTTAATTCATTGTTCATAGTTTTGTGATATTCTATCCATCTATACTTTTCAATCTATATATGTACAAACATTCTTTAAATATTTTGAAGCATCTCAGTTAGCATCTTATCACATATTGATTTTCAGTTAAGGTTTTCTTTCAAATTTCTTTGCCACATTTAGAGGAAGAGAGTGTTGAGGTTTTCCTCATCTTCTATAAAAAGCCTTGAAAATTGAAGGATAAGTTTAAGGTGTAGGCCTACCAGCATTGGTTCTGCAAAGCCAAAATTGCAGAAGGTTTAAACTTGATTTGGTTAAAACATTGTTAGTTGGATAGATCACTTAGGTTTCCCATCATTGGATTGACAAGTCCATAGGGAATCCAATCTGTTGATTTGAGCACCAACATATTGGTGAATCTGCTGGGGATATTCTATAAGGATAGTTTGAATATCTCTAAGGATCTTTGGTAATAATTTGAAGATTAAGACTCTACTGGAGACAGGAACCTAGACTAGTAAGATATTTGTTTCTTTCTAATAAAGGAAGTGGTGACTCTACTTTTGAAATTCTATAACATATAAGTGATAAATTTATGTTAGGAAGAAGATATTTAAGACAAAAAAAAGTTTGTTAAGTTGGAACCAACAAGGAAAGGTAAAGATTCAACTAAAAAAATGATGTATGGACCATGCATGATATACCCTGATAGGGATAATCAAGATTTTTCCTATGAAAAATTCCCTAGTTTAAGTCATCATAGTCATGAGAACAATGATGAGAATTGTAATCCCTTTTTCCAAGTTGATAGGGAAGAACATGAGTCCCAACATGATACAAATTAGAAGATGAATGGAAGAGAATAAACATATAGGAAATGAGATGCTATATTTCATGAAATAGATAATGCAGGCTCAGACAATGAAGAAATGGTCAGGGCTCTTAAGAGACAACCAGAGGAGGTATTAAGAAAGATTAGAATACAAATAAGTGCAATCAAATCAACAAAAGATAAAGGAATTAATAAGGATGATAGAAATGGTGTATACAATCCTCCTCATAGAAAAAATGGGGGGCATATTTTCAACAATGATCATACTACTCCCTTGTTTGAACCAGACAATAGAGGAAGGTGTGAGAAAAGTAGCAATTGGAATGAAAGAAATGGTCATTGGGGACAACTAAATAATGGAGAACATCATAACCATGACAATAGAATGAACCATAATGGTTCTAACCAATATGAAAATCATGGACATCAAAATGATGGAAGAATGTATAATGAATATCAAAATAAAAGGGCATAGAAATATGGCCCAAGAGATTATAATATCAACCCAAATTTTGGACCACAAATAAATAATCAAGGATTCCAGAATGAAAATCATTAGAATTCAAGGCATGAAGCAATCAATCAAAATGGAAACAAATATAGAGCCCCAATGGTTTCTGATAGATATAGACAATTAGATTTTATGGCATAAGGGGATATCCTAATGACATAAAAAATGAATTAAGAAGTGTAATTCCAAAGTTTTCAAGGAATGGGTCAGAATCAGCTAAGGTGCATTATGTAAATTTGAAGAATTTTATCCAAGAGATTGATGAATTCAATGAGGATGTATACATGAATTTTGTTTTTCAATCTCTCATAGAAGATGTAGCAGAATGGTTCATAAGTTTTCTAGATAGATCCATATCTAGTTGGGATTAATTTGTTAATAAATTCATAGAAAAATTTGGTGATCACAATGAAACTTCTTTTTCCTCGCATGAGTTGACAAGTATGAAGAAAAATTAGAATGAATCTGTGGCTAAATTCAACAAAGTTTTAAATAGGATTCCAAGAGATGTTCAACATGTTGATGATTTTTTGATAAACTTCTATATGGGTGCATTTGATAGCAAGACCAACTATGAAATCAAATCTCATAAGCCTTCTACTTTATCACATGCTCTCAAAACTTCCATAGCTATTGATAATGATAGGAAGGCATCTAGTATAATTGATAAGAGAGAAGACACTCATCTTTTCAATCCAAAAGAGCCAAAGCAATACAAGGAGGAAGATAAATTAAACAAGCTTATGCATATGGTGAAAGGCCTCCAATTGAATAATGGAAAAGATAATTTTAAGCACAATCAGAGTAATCAAGAACCATACAAAAATGACAGATACAAATTATAGGACATGCCTTATAACATAGAATGAAAGGATGGGAAACTAGTGAGCAAATAATTACATACTCATGATCCATTGAGGAAAAGAAACCATCTTGTGGAAAGCTATCCTTGGTGTGAATCCTGCACACTACCACATTCTTATGAGCATTGTGTTGTGGCCCAAAGATGGAAAGATGATGAAGATCATAATGATAATCAGCGACCTATAGTGAATAATTTATCAATAGATCCTATGCGGGGATATGATGATTATATCTCTTCAGATAAATACTACTGCAAATATGACCTAAATAGAGTATACCAATATGGGGATTATTAGGAGAGTACTCCAAAGATTAAGAGAATCAATAGAAGAGGAGAAGAAAGCATACACAATAGATACAGTGGAAGAAGAAAAAATTAATTATAAGTTAAGGAATAGAATATTTAATGCAGACCAAGGGAAACTTGACCAAAGAACTGATCCAAAGATGTTGAAGCACAAAAAATTTCTCAGGAGAAACAAGTAAAACCTCAAGACTTTCCAAAAATAGCAAGAGAAAAGGTGGTCAGTAAATTTCTTCCCAATGAATGTTCTTTCATGTCTAATGCATTACCTCAAGTTAAATATATGTTCCTTTGCTTGAAATAGTTAAAATACCTAAATGTAAAAGTGAAGCTTTCAAAACATTGTCTAATGTAGGTAATAAGTAAGATCTTAACCAAGAAGTAAAGGATACTCTAGCTATTTATCTAGGAACTACTTTAAACAAAAATGGAAATCAAATTGATCCTTTCAAACTCACTCTATTGATAAACAATAGATTGGTAAAGAATTGTATGATAGACTCTAGTGCAACAACAAATATTATGCCTGATGATGTAATGAAAGAATTAGGAATGAATGTTGATACCAAATTCGGTAGATGTTATGCTATGGATAATAGATCTGTTCCTATTGTAGGCATAATAAAAAATGTTGAATTTAAATTTCCTTCATGTCCTAAAATTTCATATAAAATGGATATTACTGTGGTTGAAGTCCCTTCCAATTGTGGAATGCTTCTATCTAGATAATGGTCTACCTTAGTAGGAGGTAGAATTAAATTATATCTTTCTTATGCTTATATTCTAGTGAATGACAGGGATGTAAGAATTGACATAGAGACTTGAAGTCCATATATCATTGAGGATCATGTGGATCCAAGCCTGGTTACACATTTCTATCATTCTGATATGGATAACTTTTAGGTAAGTATTTCAAAAAATGCAATGCATAATACTAAACCTATTGAGTTACATGCAGAAGTAAGTAACAATATAATTTGGAAAATGTATTTTGAAGGTGCTTGTTGCAGGGATGGTAATGGAGCTGGTGTCATCTTCTTTGCCCCTGATAAGAAAATATTTAAATATTTTTTCTTACTAGATTTTGAATGTACTAACAATGTTGCAGAGTATGAAGCTCTACTTCTTGGTTTGAGAATAGCTAGTAAACATGGAATAAAATGTTTAAGTGCCTTTGGGGATTTTAAATTAATTGTTTCTCAAGTTAAGAGTAAATTTTTTGCTAAGAAGCCTCTTGTTAAAAGATATAGAAATGAAGTATGGGATTCTATAGAATGTTTTGATGCCTTTTCTATTAACTGGATAGATAGATAAAAAAAAATATGCTTGCAGATTTTATGGCTAATTTGGCATTGAAGAATAATGACATTCCTTATGAGGACATAGTTCAAGTTGAAGTTAAAACTAGGCATGCTATACCTGATAACATAAAAAACTGGCAAATCTTTGAAGATGACAGAGATATAATTAGATTTTTAGCATGTGAGAAAAAGTATGAAGATCAATTGATATAATTCAATGATCATGTTGAGATGGAGGATGGGAAAGAAGTGTTGTTTGGAAAGGAAGTTATTCATCTTAAAACCAATAAGGTTCCAAAAGGCCTTGTAGCAATGGAGAGATTTCTTGACAATAAAGATTCAAAGATGGACAAGAATAAAAGTAATGTTGCAATAGATGAAGTAGAAAGGATAAAGTTGGGAAATGAGGAAAATCCAAGGGAAGTATTTGTGGGTAAAATTTTAACCCCTAAGATCATAACAAAAATCATCAAACTATTGAGAAAATATAGGCATGTGTTTTCTTGGTCCTATGATGACCTTAAATCTTACCAAGAAGACATTTTCCAATGTGAAATACCTTTGAATCCTAATGCCAAACCATTCAGGCAAAGACAAAGACCAATAAACCCTACTTTGGCTCCCAAGAAGAAAGATGAATTAATCAAGATGAGGGATGCTGGTATAATAAAGCTGATTAGACACTCAATATGGGTTTTGAATTTGGTGCCTGTCAGAAAAAAGAATGGTGATATTAGACTTTGTGTAGATTTCAGGAATCTAAATATATCATCATTAAAGGACACTTATGCATTACCAAACATGGAAGCATTATTGCAAAATGTAACATGAAATGAATTATTATCAATGATGGATGGGTTCTCAAGGTACAACTAGGTGAAAGTTAAAGAAAGGGAACATTTAAAATAACATTTACTACACCTTGGGGTACTTATGTATATGATAGAATTCCTTTTGGACTCACTAATGTAGGGGATACCTTCCAAAGAGCAATGGATGTGGCCTTTGAGGATTTTATTGATATAATTATGGTAGTATATTAGGGTGGCCTATCTTCTTATTCAAAAAGGACAGATGACCATTGTAAACATTTGGAACAAATATTTCAAAGAGCCCTTGAATATGGGATATCATTGAACCCAAAGAAATGTCATTTTATTGTTACTGAAGGAAAATTGTAAGGACATATTGTATCCAAAGATGGAGTAAGAATAAATTGTGAGAGGATTGTAGAAATAAATAAAATTGAGGTCCCAAAGAATGTCCAAAAGATACAATCCTTCTTTTGACAAATAAAATTTGTGAGGTTTGTCCCAGATTTTTCAGAAATAATAAACCAATTGCTATGATGTTGAAGAAGGGTGCAGACATGAAATGGACAAATGAATCTTTAGAAGCATTTGTAAATATTAAAAAGGCAATCAAGGAGGCCCATGTCCTCAAGTCTCCAGATTATACTATACCATTCCATTTATTTTCTTTTCCGTCATATCACACCATTGATGTTGTCTTGTTACAAAAGAATAGTGAAGGTTATGAACAAACCAATAGCGTTCTTTAGTAAGAATCTTCAAGCCTCTAAGTTAAATTATGATATTAATGAGAAACAAGATTATACACTTGTGAAAGAAGTAAATTCTTTCATGCCTTACTTGGTAGGAGAAGAAGTTGTAGCCTATGTTCCTAATGCAGCAATAAAGGATACATTGAGACAATCAGAGGTCATTGGAGAAGATGTAGGTGGGTGAATCAAATTCAGGAATTTTATATAGAGATTTAGATCACTAAAATTGTTAGAGGACAAGGATTAGAAAGGTTGATGGTAGAATCAAATATGGATGCATTACAAGTCAATTAAGTGGATTTAAGTAAGACTCGAACTAGTATTGAGAGGTGTCCTTGGTATACTAACATAGTACATTTCTTTAAACACATGAAATGTCCAAAAAACCTTATAGATAATTAGAGAAGGATAATAAAATTGTAGGCATATAAGTATGTCTTGATACAAGGAGACCTATACTGTAAAAACATGGATGGTATACTTATTTTTTGTTTAGATAAATATCAAGCAAAGGAAGTACTCAAGGACCTTCATGATGGACAATGTGGGGAACATTTTATAGCGAAGACCACTACCCATAAAATATTGAATGGAGGATATTATTGGACTTGTTTGTTTAAAGACTGCCATGCATATGTTCAAATATGTGAAGCATGTCAATTTTTTTTAGGAAAACTCAAATATAATGGTGCATTACCTCTTAATCCTATGTCTACTGAAGAACTATTTCAAATGTGGGGAATATATTTCATAGGAGAAATCACTGATACTTCTAGGAGAGGACATAAATGGATTTTAGCGGGCAATGACTACTTCACTAAGTGGAAGGAATCCATACCTACTAGACAAGCTACTAGTAAAGTGGTGATCAAATTCTTGATTGAAAATATATTGACAATATTTGGTGTTCCTCATAAGATTGTTTGTGATAATGCTATGTGTTTTAGATCTGTAGGGTTCACTAAATTTCATGAGAAATATGGAATAAATATTTCTTATTCATCCCCTTATCACCCACAAGGAAATGGCCAAGCAGAATCTAGTAACATGAATATAATGAAGATCAGCAAAATGATGTTAAACAACAACAAAGGATCATGGGATTCAAAGTTACTACTTGCACTTTGGGCAGACAGAATTACAATTAAGAAGTCTACTAGATATGCACCATATGAACTTGTATACAGAAAGAAATCTCATTTACCATTGAATAATTTGTTACCAGTGTACAAATTTGTGAATAAAGAGAAGTGGGAAGAGGTGTAGTTCATGGAGGATAGATTTCATCAGCTTGCAGAATTGGATGAAACGAGGAATCAGGATCAAGAGAGAAATCATGAATTTTAGTAGAAAGTGAAGGTCTTGTTTGACAAAAAGACCACAGAAATGAGGTTCCAGGAAGGAGATTTAGTTTTGAGATGGAATCTAAAAGATCAGGATAAAGGAAAACATGGAAAATTTGAGGCCTTATGGGTAGGTCCTTTTATCATCATCGGTAAAGGAGGTGAGAATTCTTATCATTTATAGGATTTGGAAGGTTATCCTCATGAGCTTCTTGTACATGGTAAGTATATTAAACCCTTCTTTTCTTAAAAAATACAAAAGGAAAGTTTGTTTTCCATACTTGTATGATATGTATTGTTTTCTTTTGTTCTTCTAATATTTTTATTCTCCAGAGATAGATAGGATCTTTCTGTATCTAGGTATGAATGCACATCCCTAGAAAGAGCCACTAGTGGAACCCAAATTTGTAGATCAAACTTGCACATGAAAATAGTTCAGGGAAGTATTCTTTATATTCATTAGTGTGATTTATGCTTTTATTTCCTTCCTTTCATTTTGTAATTTATGCTTGCAAAAATCCTATCTTGTGCATTCATCTTATTAATTTATGCATTTATCCTGTTAAAATATGCTATGTTTAAAATTTTACATTTCGCAGCCTGCAAATTTATGAATTCATAAAAGTAGCCATTGTAAGTCTTTTCGTGGGTTATTTAAACAAGTTTTATCTCTTCATAGATCCACTTAAATAACTTTCCCTTTTTCTGAACATCGATGGTGGGCATTATCCCTCGATCGGCAAGATGAATAACCTTCAAGGGAATGTGCCTGAACAACATGTGTACTCTGATCTCGGTTGAGAAAAGTAAAATAATGATTATACATCGATCAAGTCCCATTTGATCAAGTGGTAGTGTAAATCCTTGAAGACAAGATGCTCAAAATCTATCCATTAAGGCATTACACCTGAACAACATGTGTCTTGGGCCTACAGACATTCTGAGCAATGAGACAACTAGGATATAGGTGGCATCATTTGGTTTGTTGGGAAAGTTGACAGGGATATACATCAGTTTACATGAAAGATATTTTAGTGGCTAACAATCGGATAAGATCTATGGTTGGTGTGATGCCTTAAATCCCAGATGCACGGTTTTTAGTCTTCAAGGCATCATGATATTGTGATGCATGTCCTATGCCCACAGAAGTATGACAGAAAGGTGACAAGGATCTAGCTAGTAGAAACTAATTGGTCGAACATGATGATAAGGATACACTTCATCTCTATAGCTGGTTAAAGTGCAAGCAGCTAAGGTTTTGATCTTTTAGCACATGGGTGAAATCAACGGTGATGACTTAATTAGGAAATAAAGATGATTGGGTTTTAAATCCAAGTCATGGATTCATCAATGGTTAAATATTAGGAAGGACCCAAATAGATCTATGATTGGCGTAATGCCTTAAAGACACGATACTTGAAATCTATGAATTAAGGCATTACGCCTTGAAGACACATGTCCTGGCCCACTGAAAGTATGAGTGATGTAGGAGGAAGGCTCTATTGTGGATGTTAAATAGATCCATGACTAGCGTTCACTCAAAATGAAAAGGTGTAGGGTCTTTATCTGGCGCGAGGGCACGATTGGATGACACATGTCCTGGATAGGCAAGATTGATCAGGGAAGTGAAAAGGATGATAAAGAATATCAAACGGTTGAATTCAGATCTGATCTATGGTCATCATTTAATCACAATGAAAATTAGTGTGTCTTTTATCCAATGCAAGTGCGTGACTAAATTCCATGTGTCCCAGACCCACTAGACTCTCGATAATGGAGAAAAGGGAATACTGTTAAACTTTGATTAAATTTGATGGATATCAATGATAGGTGTAATACCTTCAAGAAGAGATGCATGACTTTTACTCTTCAAGTAATCATGCTTAGCCAACACATGTCCTGGTCCCACTGGAATCTAAATGGTGAAGAATGTAGATCAATCACTAAGGCTTTACTTAGATCAAACATCATCAACGATCATTGCTTACTCATGATGAAAAGAAGCTAGTCTTTTATCCAGTGCGAGAGATAAATTAACTGCCACATACCCTAGACCTAATAAAGGTTTATGTTAACAAAGGGTGAATATTGATGATTAAATTAAAATTTGATCTATGACTGGTGTGCACTCGCAACAAAAATTTGTAATATTTTTATCAGTCACGAGGGCGTGATTGGTTTCCACGTGTCTTCAATAGTCAAAATAATAGAGAACTCAGATGGAAATGATGACAGGGATATTTTATAGCTATTTTATTTTATGTTTTAAATTTCATTTTTAATCAATGAGGGTTTTGTCTAATTAAAATATTGTCAACATGGTTATGCAGGGTTTTCAAAAGGTGGTGAAACATGAGATTATCTGTTGATGGAATAAGGAAACCATGATGAAATACAGGATGATTACCACATGCAAATGTTACTTGGAGTATTCTTATAAAGTTCAAGGATAACAAAGGATGGTCAACAACATTGACGTGCATGTTCAAAATGATGAAGCTATTCGACTTTCCAGGAAATACATCCATTATCATAAGCATAAATATATAGATGAAAGTATGGTGGAAGAACCATAATATCTTAACACATAATCATTAGTCTGAGTTGTCTATAACAAATAAAAAGTGATTTGTTAGTAACTATTATTCTTATCTCTTTGGGTTGATAATTGAGTTTCAGACAAGGATGACTAATCATTCTTGAGATGTAATTATAATTGTTTAGTTGTTGATACTAGGATTAGGTATTAGTTATGAATAGACGTATTGAACTAAAGCTTGTTTGCATCCTTTGGAATTGATATAAATAAGGATACCAAGATCAATATAGAGGAGAAATATTATCACTGTTACTATAGTCAGACTGGATAGTTTTGATCAACAACTATAACATGGATCTACTTGTGTCATTTTTCTAAAATCAATAAAGATAAGTCTCCTTTTTCTCTCATCTATGGGAATAGATTCATTTTCATTTTCAATTAGTCCCTTGGATAAATCTATATATTTTCTTCAAATTGATAGTTTGGTGTAGCATCCTTGATTCAGATTCATAGTTCTTATTATCAATTGGTATTTTCATCTTGTATGGTTAAATCTAATTGATTGTGGCCACAATCAATCGGTCTGTCATTTGAAAATTAATGTAGTTGAGATAAATATGAATTAACTTAGGTTAGATGCTCATTTCATAACACCTTGGAAGTGATATGTTTCTTTTAAAATGTCTCTAAGGTTGTACAAAGGATTGGGCTGATCTTGACTCTATTGCCCATGGGAAAATAAGGAACTGGTGTACATAAATATTGGGTTATAGTCATTTAATTCATTGTTCATAGTTTTGTGATATTCTATCCATCTGTACTTTTCAATTAATATATATACAAACTTTCTTTAAATATTTTGAAGCATCTCAGTTATCATCTTATCACATATTGTTTTTTAGTTAAGGTTTTCTTTCAATTGCTTTGCCACATTTGGAGGAAGAGAGTGTTGAAGTTTTCCTCATTTTCTATAAAAAGAATTGAAACTTGAAGGATAAGTTTAAGGTGTAGGCCTACCAGCCTTGGTTCTGTAGATCCATAATTGTAGAAGGTTTAAACTTGATTTGGTTAAAACTTTGTTAGTTGGCCAGATCACTTGAGTTTCCCATCATTAGATTGGAAAGTCCATAGGAAATCCAATTTGTTGGTTTGAGTACCAACACGTACTTCATCATTGATCAAGATAAATATTAAATGCTGATTGATAGTTCACAAATATTCAAATAATCCATATCATATATGTCTATATTGACGATTCCAATGCAAATCAGATAATCACCAAAATGTAGTTGTAGACACCCAAATCTAAAATGTAATTAATTCATTTAATTAATTACCCATCTTCCATAGTCTTGGGTAAATTAATTAATATAATTTATCTAACCTCTATATCCTATTTAATTAAATATATCTTTATGTTTATTTAATTAAATAATTATTACCCATTCCTCGATAGTCACTGTATCAATTAAATAATCTACCTATTTAATTAATTTCACCCTCTTCCCAATCCCTATAGATAAATTAATTAATCTAATTTATCTAATGTCAAAATCCATTTAATTAAATAAACTTGTGTTTAATTAAATATCCCCTTTCCTCTATTTAAATTAATTTAAATAAAAAATTCAATTCATATCCTCATCCACTTTCATTCTCCTACTTTTCCCACTTGCACTCCTAATCATGTCTTAATTAGATAAATACCCTATCTATCTAATTAATCCCTATCCCCTCCTAATCCTTTCATCCACTTGCATTTCCCTAACCTATCAACTTGTCCCCTAAATAACCCAACTCATTACCCTAATCTTCTCCTACATGTTTGCACATTCCTAAGCACGAGGATTAGGGAAGCAAAGTCCAACTTTGCTTCCTCCTTCCCAATCCTCAACATTTCACCATAAAGACTCCTCTTAATGAGGTTGGACTTTGGGATTTTGAGAGATAATTGTCATTTATAGAAAGTCTCTTTCCCCATCCCCCAAACAAACAGAGGTTGGCATCTGTCCACCCCTCATTAATGGAGGATATCCCTCACCTCCTCAACTCTCCTATATAATTCTCTCTTTTCCCTTTAATTTAGGATCTATCTTTTCAATCCATCTTCTTTGTTATCCCATTATGATCCATATATTTTAGCCATCCATTATCCTTGTGAAATCATCATTTGATCCCACTCCATCATCATTTTGAATCCAAAAATCCTTGAAATCACTATCCACTCTCTCATTATGAAAACTCATGCGTTTCTGAGGGAAACTTAGCCATACTTTGAAAAATATTTGAATCCCTCTTACAGGTTCTTCCCCCAAGCTTGAGAGAATATGGAGCACTCTAATGTTTTTATGTTGTCAAAATTGTTAGCACGCATACAATCACAACATCTTGAACAAATCATTGCAACAAAGAGGCTACAACAGGGTCTTAGTTGGTTTTCTTTCCTGCTTGTTTTATTGTCTCTTTATGTCTTATCTTGATTGTTGCATTCCTTTTGTGTTCTAAGTGTGTCTATTAGTGAACTGCACTCGTTTGCACACATTTATCTGCACATAGTAGTTTATGATTCAATGTTCATAAATCAAGATTCACTAATCAAAATCATAAGGATTCTTAAAAAATCCTCTTCATCTCCAACTACTGCAAGGTCAAGATCATTTGAACCCAAAGTAGTTCCACTTGTACTAGATGTTGTAACCACCCTAATTTGGTCTGCTCTGACCATAGACCCTATTTTCCCTAAGTGTGATCATACCCCTAATTATGATAAGACAACACTTCAATTAGTTGGCATAATTCTTTTGAAAGAAAAATTAATCTCCTAAGTGATCTAATCACTAATCTAAATTAATCATTTTTAGCCAATTCAAAAACAATCAAATACATGGCTAAGATAATTAATTTAAAAGGAATTAAATAAAATCCTAATTATACCT
>MU225972.1:563772-577608 GCA_018584345.1 Thuja plicata | reverse complement strand
ACCATGAGTTCAAACTCATCCCAACCCCTTCTCACATGCTAATTCTTCTTAATTAGCCAATTAACCCTAATTAGCTAATCCCCCCTCCACTCATTCTCTCTCCTCCCATCTCTATCTCCTTAATCACCTATCTTAAGCCTTAATCTTAATCCTAAGCTACCCCTAAACTTGTCACATTCCTAATTTTGTGATTAGAAATTCAACCCTCTCTCAAAAGTCAAATTTCTCAAGCTTGACCTTAAACCCTCACCCATGCTTCTTAAACCCTCACCCATGCCTCATAAATGCTTTCATAAATGAAGCATTAGTGTCTCTTACACATTCTCTTCCACACTCCTCATTAATGAGTCTTACACACTCATTAATGGCTTCCCTTCTAGAGTCTTCCCCCCTTCCTCCATTTCTTCTATAAATTGGATAGTTTTTTAGCTCAAATGGACCTAAATTTTAATAGTTGAAAGCATCCTTATGCTGCCCATATTTGGAGATTTGAAAGGAGTAAACTTATGATGCTAGGATTTATATTGTATTTTATCTTATTTCTCATTTTTATTGTTATAATCTTTCATCTTGGAGTTTAAAATGGACTTTTCTTGAGCATATTAGATTAATTTCATTTGAATCTTCCATTCTAGGTTGTTTTTGTCACTGATTTATGCATAATATAAGGGCATATTATTGCATTCTTAAAACTCTTCTTAGATAGGAAGCAATAGGTGGGTTTTAGTTATTAATATAAAACCCTTGTTTTTTATGATCTTTTACTAATATAATGACTTATTGAAGTGTTGTGTCATTCTCAACATGTGCATAAAATCACACACACATTTCTGGCACCCACCGTGGGGCCAAATCTCGCATTTTACCTCATTTTCCATTCATTTTTAACTAATTTTTCTTCTTAGGTTTCTAGAATAGGGTTGTTTTTGGTCATAAAGGCTCGCATCCAGGATACGCAGTCACATCGCAGAATCTAGGATCACATCCCAAAAAAACTGCATTGTTTCTGGTAAAGGCTCACATCTGGTATGCATTTCATCATTTTTGGGATATTGGATTGCATCTGGGAAATAAGGTCATATTCAAGAAATATAGGATCGCATCTAGTTTTTGAAATTGTAGTTTGAGAGTTCTAACCACTAATCTTTGATATTTTATGTCTTTGTCCTTTAAACAACATAACTCTTGTTTGCAGATCATTATCAGGGACTCTTTTGCTAAAAGAAGGTGGAGAGGTTTTTCCTAACTTGTGGTTTGTGGGTTTTTGGAGTAAAATTGATGGATTAGCTTTTTCCCAACTTATAACTTAAGAACACATTCTAATCACTTGTTTAACCAATCAAATTAGTATGTTATTTTCCATCGAGGAAAATCAGAAAGTCAAAAGTTGGTTTAAAATTTGAGAGGAATTTGGGGTAACTGAACAAGGCAAACAAACTCATTGTTTAACTTCATTTTAGCAAAGTAACTGAACAAGAAAGTCATTAAAATTTGTGGGACTAATTGAGCAAAATTCACAGTTTAAATTTCCCTTTGTTCAAAGTAATTGAACAACACAAAGCATTAAATTTTTTGGGATAAATGAACATCCATCATCTAAGTTTTGGAGATAGTAATTGAACAAGAAAATCACCTAATTTTGGGGAAATTGAACAAAACAAACTTTACTTTCAAAGTACTATGTTTTCATAATTTAGGAATATCTAAATCAATCCAAAACTAGCTTGAGGGAATGAACATTGATTGGAGTATTTTGGTAGAAAATGGCATGGACTAGGAGAGTATGCTCTTCTTCTTTGAAAGAATCAAAAATATGAAAATCCTAAGCTCACCAATCTTTTATAAGCTTATTAAATAGTAGAGGGCCTACCAGTTGAGGAAAAAATCTCCCGAGATGACCCAAGTGAGGAAAGGTTTTATGCCAACCCTTCCAACACACTATAAATAATAGCCTCCTTGTAGGCCAAAGCTTCAGAAGACGGAATCAGTTTTGTTCTTGGAATTTTAAAATCATTCTTTGAACATTCTTGGTTATGTGTAGAGCAGAGCCACTTTAATCTTTCTTATGAGACTACACATATTTGAGTACTCATTGGGCTATAAGCCTCAATTTCGCCTTGTGCAATTCTATGGGAGATGATTTCAAATGGATTTCTCCATCATAAATAACAAAATTTGTAGTCAAACTACCTGATTCATCCCTGAAAAGGTGATAATACTTGTGCAAGACAAAAATTAATTGCCCCAAGATACTCGCCATATTGTGCCTTCACTTGCGTTTGGAGTCAGCTAATATGGCATCATGACTGGAGCCATTGCATGCTTGGTGATGGCCATATTCTGATTAGCATTTGAGTGTGTACCTAATTCTACAAGAAATAATTTTCATCCTCTACTTAGAAAATAGGGCATAAGGATGTGTCTGTTCACCCCCAGCAATGTAAGAATGCTTGATGTGTTTAAAATTTCATTAACAAAATAAATCATTCAAACAAGAAACAAGATTCAATCCTTTGGATACATACCATATTTTTCACTCACAGGAAAGATTCAAAAACAACCTATTATCAGATAAATTTGCATGAACTTCAAGACAAATCAGACACCAAATTAACAAAACAACAAATAGTCATTTTTGGTCAATCCTGGCTCGCATCTGGTTGAGCAATCTCGCATTTAGTGTGCAAGATTGCATCTGGTAAATCTCGCATCAATTTTAGGGAGAAAGATCGCATCCAGTATACTTAGGATCACATCTAGTTTTGAAAAAGCTCACATACAAAGTGTCGCATCTAGGACAGTGGGCACTTGCATAGTTTCCCCTCAGAGAATAGTAATTTATTTGGATACCCTTTTGGCTCTTTAGTCTAACCCTATTGCTTTTTCTGGTCTCACTGTTGTTGTTTCTAAAACTTTTTTTTTAGGTTTAGCTTGCATATCTTGTTGTTCTCTCACAATCAGTCTCAATACATGTGGTCTATTCACTTTTCAAAACAACTTGATTCCCAACTCACTATCAACGAATTCTAACCCTTTGACGCTATAATTATTTATGTGAGGCCTCACCCCAAACCCCATCGTAGCTTTCCTTATTTCTACTTATGTTAGACCTAGCACATGATACATTTCATTTTGATGCACTATGGACTTTATGGATTCTATGCTTTATATCATGGATTGATCATTTTGAATGTTGGATACTAGATACTTTATGATGCACCTCATGGACTATATTATGTTTCTAATTTTGGACCTCTTATTTCAAGACATTTTATTTGGAAAAACATTATGATTATGTGATGGATTATTGATGATATGAAGATTATTAGGAAATTGGGATTTAATTGAATTATCATGCAAAGTGGATCTTACCTTATGTTATATGCTTAAATGAAATTATTATTGCTTATGACCTTAGGTAATAAATTCAATATGAAGATGTTTCCTCAAGGTTTTGAATATTGTTTATTTTCTTTATGAAGTATATCTTATCTCCTTGGGCTACTAATATTTAGATTTAGTGTGCAGGTATGAGACCATGGTATTAAATCCAGGGAACCAAACATAGGTATATGTGAACTCAGTTTAAGCCAAGGTTTTGTCTAATGAGAGACAAGACCTCGTTGTATCGTGATTTAATTTGTAAATGCAAATGGTTGATTGTTGGAATTTAGTTCTTAAATGTTATTTTCATGTTTATTTTTCTTTGTGGTTATGCCCAAGTGGATATGACATGTGTTTAGTGATGTGCAAATGTTTGTGTGTGTCACTTGAAACTTGTGAATGTACTTAATACCATGACATGTCCACAAGGGGATTGGGTGTCCATCTATCTAGGATAGTACCAAGTAGATCCCCATGTATTTCTCCTTGAATAGAGAGCTAGAGGTGAGGTCACTTCAATGTAATTTCGTGAGTATACTTTGAGTAGACTTTTGGGGGGTTAGAAAAGTGCCTAGGAGTGTGTTAGGGTCATTTTTAGATATCCCACTTGTTATACCTATGGATAAGGGTCATTTTAACCCTAGGATAACCTTTGGTTGACCAAGAGACCCTCCCAAAAGTTGGTTTCCCAAGTTGGACGAAAATCAACTCTCGTGAAGCTTGATCTTGGAAAGACCACTCTTGCATTTTGATGCAAATACCTTACTCACCTTTTTGAGTTTCCCTTTTTTGGATTCCATTTCTAGAAAGTTGTAAGAGTTCAGGGAAGAGAGACCAATTAGAGGGCTTTCCTTCTCCCCATGAGTTTCTAGTGGCTTTTTAGTGGTGAATCTCTATGTTGGAGAGTTTGAACACCCACTCTCTAACTTAGAGACTTAGCTAGAGTTGGTGACATTGGAAAGAGGACTTAGGATAAAAGGGATCTCTTCTAAAACTTTATTTCCATAATATTGGATCTAGGTTGGTGGAAATTTTGCATCTCAATTCTTATTGCTCTATTTTGTGTTGCAAGAAATATGAATGTGGTGTGTTTTGTGTTGAGAAATGTAGTTATGTTCTTGTAGTCAAGTTCTATATTTTGTGAAATATGTGTGTACTATTTATTTTCTTGTTAATGTTGTTAATGGGATTCTCAAGGATCACTAACCCTTGGGAGGGAAGAGTAGCCTTGGGGGTGGAGGAGTTTGACAGCCTTTGGTGTAGAGTCTCTCCTCAAGGAGGAGAGTGAAAAATTATGGAGTATGGGCTCCATGAAGCCATCCTTGGTTGTTGCTTCTCTTGGGGGACATAAGGACATTTTTATGATTATGCATTTGATATTGAGATAGACTTTATTCTCTTTGTAAGCCATGAGAGGGCTTGGTTATAATTTTTTGGATTGACCTTCTCCCTTGGGTATTTGGTCCACTTCACCCCATTCTAGGGTCCTTGTGTGACCCATTGTGATAGCCTTTAGATTGGGAGTAAAATGTGAGTTTTCTTTGCCTCCTTGTATTTTTGTTTGTTAGTTTGTTTTTTACCCATCTTTTTTTGGTTCCCCAAGCTCAGGGATGGCCTCATAAGAGACCTAGGTTGGGAGGTGAGCATCTCATGGTCTCCTAGTTTATTTCTTCTTTTTGCAGATTTCTTTTGAAGATATTGAAGTTAAAGTGGAAGGCATGAAGGTGGAAAATCTTTGTTTTATGTCTATTGTAATAAGCCTTAAAAGCTGAAAGTTTCTTGTATTCTCTACCTAGTAGAAGACATGGTTTGTTTTAAAAGAAAAATAAATAGAGAAAAAAAATTAAGATCATTGTGGATGCACAAGAATGCTATCATAGAAAACACAATGAAAGTGTAGTTGAAATTTTTAGTTAAGCATTAAATCCATTTTCTAAGAGAATGAAATTTTTAGGAACAATGAAAAGTGAATAGAGAGAAAACCATGTAGAGTAGAGGATGCAAGGAAATGTAATGTTCAAATTTAAAAAAAATCAGAGTTTTGAATACTTGCCTTTGTGTATAAATTTTTACATTTTCTTATGCATCTCTTTACTTAGAATAAAGTGTTCAATAAATTTTGCATATTCATGTACATGATTTACATTTCTACAAGTGGTTGTTATTTTACTTAGATATTAAATCTAAAAATTTAGTTTTACAATAAACAATTATGCAATGTGAAAATTTTGTTTTTTAGTCACTCCAAAAAAAAATACAACATTCTGATTTTTAGTTACTCCTAAAAATATTTTGATTTTTCTTATTAGTTACTCATAAAAATATTTATTTTGATTCTTGATATATATATTTATTTGTATGTTTTTGTCAAATATACATGCTCATACTTTCTTAAGAATGTATTATCTTGTGAGCAAATGTGTTTATAAATGGTAATATATACTTTCATATTTCTGTTAGTTTATGCAAATATATGACGAATAGATAATGTATACATTATTAAATAATTACATTTCTATTCACATATGTAGCTATTATTTTTTAAAGTGTATTTCTACATGTTCCCAATAAATCTGAAAACATGCATACAATATATCTGTAAACTTGAAATAATGGAATAAATTTTTGAATAGTATATATATATATATGTGTGTGTGTGTGTGTGTGTATGTATGTATGTATGTATGAGAGGGAAAATTGTTTTGTCTTTTTTTTTTTGTCTTATACCCTTTTCATATATGTGTAGGATGCCTCTGGTGACGCGACAAGCTCACGCCTGTGGATGAGGCCGTAAATGTGCCCCTGTGGTATGAGATCACATAGAACAGGATGTAGGGGGTACTAGAGAGGAGTAGAGACCTCCTCCTAAATAACCCCCCAACCCCAACTAGGATGTACTCAATTCTCTTAAGAATCTAGTTGGAATCATTTTGGATAGGATGCCACAGGGTAATCAGTAGGCAGGGCCTGGGGGTGTAGCGCATGAGCGTAGTAGGAGTCCCACACCTAGGATTATGGAGGAGTAGGCTAACCACAAGGGTGAGTCAGTACACATGCCACCTCTAGAGGAAGTGGCCCTGACTTATGAGAGAGTACCCCGTGACACAAGAGACCACATTAGGAAACTAATACACCTTAACCCACCACCCTTTTTAGGAGCCATGGGTGGGAGTGAGGCTAAGGCTTTTCTATTGAGCCTTGAGAGGTGTTTTGGATTGTGCCCTTATGGGAACAATACGAGGGCATGATTTTCTATCCACTTGTTGAGAGGATCAATAGCTATTTGGTGGAGGACATAAGAGTTAAAGGGTAATCTGGCTATTGACACCCTCACTGCACCTTCTTAGAGAGATTCAGAGACTGTTACCTATCTGAGAACTATAGACAATGACAGATAGATGATTTCCACAATCTTTAGTAGAGAGGACTCACCGTCACACAGTATGAGTATAAGTTCCTGGAACTTCTACTCTATGTAGATTACATGAGGGATGAGAAGATCAAGGTCAACTGCTTTGTAAGGGGGTTGAGTACATCTATATTTGGTTTAGTGCACATGGAAGCACCAAGGAACCTTTGAGAGGCCATAGAAAAGGACTTGATTACTGAGGAGATTTAGGGTGGGGGACAGGATGCATGAGATCGGTCTCAGAATGAAAATTCTATACCATAGAGTTTAGGGTATCAAAAATCACATTGGAAGGGTAACAATAATAATAGACATTCTTTGGGGTCTTACAAACCCCTTCCACCTTAATATAAGTCACATCAGGGATAGAGACAAAGGGCTCCTCAGGGCCAATAGGGCTCCAAGCCCAAACAGTGGCAGGCACAGGGTCCTAGAAGGGACCAGAGGTCCTAGGTACCATCTACACCCCCAGCTAGGACTCAACAGTCCTCTAAGGGTGGTTTTAGTGGCTCTAGAAGGATAGGGGGTTTATAGTTCTCTAGACCCTAGTGTACCCAATTTTAGACTCAAGGACCATGTTACTCTTGTGGTTCCATGGGGAACTTGGCTAGGAACTACCCTCAAGGAGGTGTTCAGCGCACTACAGCAGTAGAGCCCACTGTTGGAGATATGGGTAGATCCCATAGAGTCTTTTCAGTGGTTGAAAATGGCCAGGAAGAACATCAGGCTACTATGATTGAGGCTTCAGGTATGATTGGAGGTAACAGAGTTACTATTTTATTTGATTCAGGTGCTATAGATTCTTTCTTTTCTCCATTGGTCGTGGAGCATTGCGGGCTAGTGGTAGCTAGACATGAAGTTAGTTGGGAGGTAGAGTTAGCCTCAGGTTGTAGAGTACCCATCACTTCCTTAGTTAAGGATTTCTAGATTCAGATTAGTACCATGACTACCATAGTAGATCTACATATCACACCTCTTGGATCCTATGGGGTAGTACTTGGAATGGATTGTCTTTATGCCCACAGGGCCAAGCTAGATTATCGGCAAAAGAAGGTAGAATGTTTAGATGATGATGGCAATGCTACAATTATTCCAAGGGTTTAGAGGGTGGTATCCCTTTGTATCACCTCTGCTATGAATCTTAAGTGGTGCATGTGAAAGGGGTGCTAGTTATTTTCCATCACTATTAGTGATAGTGAAGAATAAGAGGATAAGGAAACCTCCCTTGATGATCATCCTATGTTATAGGAGTTCGTAGATGTGTTTCCTTCAGAATTACCCAGTATGCCTCCCCATAGAGAAGTTGATTTTCATATAGACCTCATTACAAGAGCCACTTCCATATCTAGAGCACCATACATGATGTCTCCTAATGAGCTTAATGAGCTCAAGATTCAGCTAGAGGAGCTCCTTGAGAAGGGGCACATATGACCTAGTGTCTCTCCTTGGGGTGCACTAGTTATCTTTTTCAAAAAGAAGGATGGTTATCTTATGTTATGTATGGATCACTGACAGTTGAATAAATTAACCATTAAAAATTAGTATCCACTACCTAGAGTTGGTGACTTGTTTGATCAGTTGTAGGGTGCCCATGTTTTCTCTAAGATAGACCTTAAATCTAGGTACCATCAGTTGAGAATTATAAAGAGTGATATCCACAAGACAACTTTTTGAACTAGATACAGACACTATGAGTTCACAACTATACCATTTGGTCTTATGAATGCCCTAGCTATATTCATGAGCCTCATGAATGGGGTATTCCACACTTTCCTTGACAGATTTGTGGTTGTGTTCCTTGATGACATATTGATATATTCTTGTAATGAGGAGGAACATAAGGAACACTTGAGGTAGGTATTACAGTGTTTGAGGGATAATCAGTTGTATGGCAGCTTGTCAAAATGTGCCTTTTTCAGATCAAAGGTCAGATATTTAGGTCATGTTATATCAGGTGATGGGATCTCAGTAGACCCATCAAAGATTAATGCCATTATGAATTGGCCAAAACCTACTACTGTGACCAAGGTTAGAAGTTTCATGGGTCTTGTAGGTTGTTACAAACATTTTATCAAGGGATTCTCTAGAGTGGCTCATCCTATCACATCCCTTCAGTGAAAGGGAAAGAAATTTGAGTGGTGAGAAAAGTGCGAGAGGGCCTTTCAGGAACTCAAGAAAACACTTACCAGTGCACCTATTTTAGCAGTGCCAGAGACATCAGTAGATTTTGTAGTTTTCACATATGCCTCCTTAGATGGTTTGGGGGTAGTACTTATGTAGGTTGGGTGAGCTATAGCATGAGTCTAGGAAACTTAAGACTCACAAGATCAATTACCCTACCCATGACCTTGAGCTTGCGGAAATGGTGCATGCATTAGTGAGGTGGTGACACTTCCTCTTAGGAAATTGATTTGAGCTTCATTCAGACCATTAGAGTTTGCAGTATATATTCACTCAGCTGAACCTTAATGCTAGGTAGCATAGGTGGATGGAGTTCTTATGTGAGTATGACTTTGATGTCAATTATATCAAGGGGAAGGAGAATATAGTCGCAGATGCTCTAAGTAGGAGGTGACATGAGTTATCATCCATGATCACTGGCACAGATTTGAGAGATCGTATACTGCATCATTTATAGGAGGATGAGTTATATGTGGAGGTTTGTCAGATGGTCTGATCTTGGAAACCCCTTAAGGGGAAGTTCTCAGAGTATTCCTTGGAATCTGATGGACTATTACGTCACAAAGAATGCATCTATGTACCTTCTTCTAGGGATTTTCATAATACTATTATGCTAGAGGCTCATAGAACCCCTTATACAGTGCATCCTGAAGTTAAGAAGATGCATGCTGATTTGAGATAGCTCTATCATTGGCCGGGAATGAGACAACATGTTGCAGATTTAGTAGCCTGATGCCTTAAGTGTCAAAGGGTTAAGGTAGAGCATGGTCATCCTGGAGGGCTCCTTCAGCCTCACAAGGTACCAATGTGGAAGTGGGATGTTATATCCATAGATTTCATTGTCGGTCTCCTTATGTCATCTCGTCACCATGATGCCATCTTGGTAATAGTTGACAAGTTGACCAAAGTTTCCCACTTCTCACCTGTCCGTACCACTTTTACAACTCTAGTAGTGGCACAGGTTTTCTTGAGATACATTGTGAGACTACATAGCATCCCTCATAAGATAATTTTTGACAGGGATTCTCTCTTCACATCATCCTTTTGGAGAGAATTATAGACAACCTTGGGCACTAGGCTCAATTTTAGCACAACTTATCACCCAGAGATAGATTGTCAGATAGAGAGGGTTAACCAGGTGCTCAAGGATATGCTTCATATTTATGTTATGGACCATCAAGTTAAGTGGGATGAGTACCCACATTTAGTAGATTTTACCTATAATAATGGGCATCATTCATCCTTGGGTATGCCACCATATTAGGCTTTGTATAGTAGACCTTGCACGACACCTTTGAGTTGGGATAGGATTGAGGATAGGATTACCATTGGACCACAGTTAGATCTAGAGATGGAGCAATAGGTATCCCTGATTAAGAAACGCCTTCAAGAGGTGCAAGATCGATAGAAGAACTATGTCGATGTAAAGAGGACAGATCGGGTCTACATGGTTGGGGACAGGGTCTTCTTGAGAGTGTGGCCGCATAAGATTCCAATCCATTTTGGAAAGGGCTCTAAGCTTGCACCTTGATTTGTGGGACCATTTGAGATATTGGAGAGGATAGGACTAGTTGCCTATCATCTAGCTTTGCCACCTAGCATGTAAAGCATCCATGATGTGTTTCATGTTTCTATTTTGAGAAAATATATTTATAATGAGTCTCACTTGATAGATTGGGACGGCTTACAGGTGGAGTCGGACGAGCAGCTAGCATTAGAGCCTATTCACATTTTTGCACGCCGGATGCTAGGCCTTTGAGGCTGAGAGTTGGACCAGGTTAGAGTTCAGTGGGATTGATATGATGAGGTTACAACTTCATGGGAGGATGCATCGTAGATGAGAGAACAATATCCCCATCTTTTTTCTAAACTCTAGGAAGAAGTTCAAGCCTAGGGGGGAGGATGTGAGGCCTCACCCCGAACCCCATCGTAGCTTTCCTTATTTATGCGTATGTTAGACCTAGCACATGATACATTTCATTTTGATGCACTATGGACTTTATGGATTCTATGTTTTATATCATGGATTGATCATTTTGGATGTTGGATACTAGATACTTTATGATGCACCTCATAGACTATATTATGTTTCTAATTTTGGACCTCTTATTTCAAGACATTTGATTTGGAAAAATATTATGATTATGTGATGGATTATTGATGATATGATGATTATTAGGAAATTGACATTTAATTGAATTATCATGCAAAGTGGATCTTACCTTATGTTATATTCTTAAATGAAATTATTATTGCTTATGACCTTAGGTAATAAATTTAATATGAAGATGTTTCCTCAAGGTTTTGAATATTGTTTATTTTCTTTATGAAGTATATCTTATCTCCATGTGCTACTGATATTTGGATTTAGTGTGTAGGTATGAGACCATGGTATTAAATCCGGGGAACCAAACATAGGTATATGTGAACTCATTTTAAGCCAAGGTTGCGTCTAATGAGAGACAAGACCTTTTTGTATCATGATTTAATTTGTAAACATAAATGGTTGATTGTTGGAATTTAGTTCTTAAATGTTATTTTCATATTTATTTTTCTTTGTGGTTTTGCCCAAGTGAATATGACATGTGTCTAGTGATGTGTAAATGTTTGTGTGTGTCACTTGACACTTGTGAATGTACTTAAGACCATGACATGTCCATAAGGGGATTGGGTGTCCATCTACCTAGGATAGTAACAAGTAGATCCCCGTGTATTTCTCCTTGAATAAAGAGCTGGAGGTGAGGTCACTTCAATGTAATATCGTGAGTATACTTTTAGTAGACTTTTGGGGGGTTAGAAAAGTGTCTAGGGGTGTGTTAGGGTAATTTTTAGATAGCCCACTTGTTATACCTATGGGTAAGGGTCATTTTAACCCTAGGATAACCTTTGGTTGACCAAGAGACCCTCACAAAAGTTGGTTTCTCAAGTTGGACGAAAATAAACTCTTGTGAAGCTTGATCTTGGAAATACCACTCTTCCATTTTGATGCAAAGACTATACTCACCTTTTTGAGTTTCCATTTTTAAAAATATATAAGAGTTTAGGGAAGAGAGACCAATTAGAGGGATTTCCTTTTCCCCATGATTTTCTAGTGGCTTTTAATTGGTGACTTTCCATGTTGGAGAGTTTGAACACCCACTCTCTAACTTAGAGACTTAGCTAGAGTTGGTGACATTGGAAAGAGGACTTAGGCTAAAAGGGAGCTCTTCTACAACTTTCTTGCCATAAGCTTGGATCTAGGTTGGTGGAAATTTTGCATCTCAATTCTTGTTTCTCTATTTTTTGTTGCAAGAAATATGAATGTGGTGTGTTTTGTGTTGAGAAATGTAGTTATATTCTTGTAGTCAAGTTCTATCTTTTGTGGAATATGTGTGTATTGCTTCTTTTCTTGTTAATGTTTTTAATGACAGTCTCAAGGGTCACTCACCGTTGGGAGAGAAGAGTAGCCTTGGGGGTGGAAGATTTTGATAGCCCTTGGTGTAGAGTCTATCCTCAAGGAGGAGAGGGAAAAATCATGGAGTATGGGCTCCATGAAGCCATCTTTGGTTGTTTTTTTTCTTGGGGGACATAAGAACATTTTGATGATTAAGGGTTTGATATTGATATGGATTTTATTCTCTTTGTAAGCCATGAGAGGGCTTGGTTATATATTTTGGGATTGGCCTTCTCCCTTGGGTATTTGGTCCACTTCACCCTATTCTAGGGTCCTTGTGTGACCCATTGTGATAGCCTTTGGATTGGGAGTAAAATATGAGTTTTCTTTGCCTCCTTGTATTTTTGTTTGTTATTTTTTTTGTTACCCACCTTTGTTTGGTTCCCCAAGCTCGGGGGTAGCCTCATAAGAGGCCTAGGTTGGGAGGTGAGCATCCCATGGTCTTCTAGTTTGTTTTTTCATTTTGCAAATTTCCCTTAAGATCTTGAAGTTAAAGTTGAAGGAATGAAGGTGGAAAATCTTTGTTTTATGTCTATTGTAATAAACCTTGAAGGCTAAAAGTTTCTTTTATTCTCTACCTAGTAGAAGACATAGTTTGTTTTAAAATAAAAATAAATAGAGAAAAAAAAAATTAAGATCATTGTGGATGCACAAGAATGCTATCATAGAAAACACAATGAAAGTGTAGTTGAAATTTTTAGTTAAGCATTAAATCCATTTTCTAAGAGAATGAAATTTGTAGGAACAATGAAAAGTGAATAGAGAGAAAACCATGTAGAGTAGAGGGTAAAAGGAAATGTAATATTCAAATTTTAAAAAAAAATTAGAGTTTTGAATACTTGCCTTTGTGTGTAAATTTTTACATTCTCTTATGCATTTCTTTACTTAGAATAAAGTGTTCAATAAATTTTGCATATTCATGTACATGATTTACATTTCTACAAGTGGTTGTTATTTTACTTAGATATTAAATCCAAAAGTTTAGTTTTACAATAAACAATTATGCAATGTGAAAATTTTGTTTTTTAGTCACTCAAAAAAAAATACATAACATTCTGATTTTTAGTTACTCCTAAAAATATTTTGATTTTTCTTATTAGTTACTCATAAAAATATTTATTTTGATTCCTAATATATATATTTATTTGTATGCTTTTCTGTCAAATATACATGCTCATACTTTCTTAAGAATGTATTATCTTATGAGCAAATGTGTTTATAAATGGTAATATATACTTTCATATTTATGTTAGTTTATGCAAATATATGATGAATAGCTAATGTACACATTATTAAATATTTACATTTCTATTCATATATGTAGCTATTTTTTTTTAAAGTGTATTTCTACATGTTCCCAATAAATCTGAAAACATGCATACAATATATTTGTAAACCTGAAATAATGGAATAAATTTTTGAACAGTAT